>BGPR01025640.1:0-13886 GCA_013235015.1 Araneus ventricosus
TCGACGCTGGATTTCCAGTTATTTATATAAAATTATTCTTAACAAACCAAAAGAAGAGAACTGACAATAACTTTAAAATTTTGGGTATCAAGAAAACAAAAAATTTATAATGTTTTTTTACATGGTGCCATTTCTTTATTAGTCTACACAATAGGAAATTAATTGAAGTTTACTCATTTTATGATCTGTGTACTAAATACTGATTTAATTGATAAATATAAATGGGTTAAGAAATTTTGAGCTAATATTTGTGAAAATTATGACTAATGGAGTGCTTTCTATAAACAGTTCTCCAATTTATATGGTTTGTTGTTTCTCCAGTGCATTGTGGCTATTTCTTCATTCATTTCAGAATTAGGAATGGAAGACGTGATTTGGATTCTGTTTATTGATGACCTTTTTATCGTTTAATTATGATAATGTTAATTCCATTTTTTAACTTTATCCAGAGGAGCCAAATTAAATAAGACTAATAAGTGAACAAACAATTTTTTGGATGAAATCAAAATTATGGTCTTGGGAGTCTCTATTTCGTATTTGTGATGAACAAGATTCTGGATCAAACTATGCAATTTCATACATGTCTTTAGTTCGTTACTAAGAAATTCTACTCTTTTCTCAAAGTGTGGATAAAACAAACATGTAACCAATATACTTTTAATTAAGACTTTAGATAATTTAAAATATATTAAAGATAACAGTATCCTGGTTATTTCCAAAGTTAATATTACAAAAAACAGTTTAAATTTCTGTTCTTCTGGAGAATGGTTCGATTCTTAGCAGTAGACTAGGGCTTGCTTCTTGATGTTATTGCACTTTCACTTGTTTTAGAGCGACAGTTTTTTGAAGGGACTTTACTTTTTTGATTCCTGTTGTACAGATTATCTGTTGAGTAACTATTTTCAGGGTTGGATAAGGGCCCACCACATAAAGGAATAGTTTGACTAACAGTCATTCCTTATTTAGAAAATTTTATTCCTGGGTGAAACTAAAGTGGCGATGGTCTCTGAAGAAGAATTGCCATTTTATCTTTCCATTTTCTTCATTTTGCTTTCTCTTTCTAATTGTATTTTTTGATTTCTAATTTTATATTTGTGTATTATATTAGGTTTATTAATATACTTTTATAATTCTTAACCTTAAATTTTAAGTTCTATTTTGTTTTCACGTGTATTCTATCAGAAGCAGCTACATTTATACTCTTATATAATACAAAAAAATTTTAATTAATTTTAATTCTAGTTCTATTAATATTTAATCTAATTTTCGTTAATTTTTAACAATTATTATATTTGTAAAGAAAATTTTGGGTCTATCAGTCAAAAAACGAAAAAATTTAATATATTTACAAGACATTCGTGATTCATATATAAAATGAGTTGAGTAAGTGACTTGTTTCTTATGATTAAACTTTAAAATTATTATTGAAAGATTATAGCGAATTTCCATAAAAATATTGGCTTTAAAATTATAAGAAAAAATTGCATATTGGCATTTCATTTTCTATACAGATTCACATTTTATGCAGATGAAATTCTTTTCATAGCATAGTAATAAATTTAAAATAGTGTCAAAACATAATCATTTTTCATAAAATTTAAAATAAACATCATTTTTCTGATTCTTTATACCAAATCCGTATTTATAAAATTTGAAGAATGGTGCTCATTATTTATACTCGACTCAATTTTTAATAAAGACCTCTTTGCGCAACCTTCAACGTAGACGTTAATCTTACAAAACAAATAAATTTTCTCGTCTTTTGGAAAAGTGTAAAATATTTTATGTTTTCCCCTTTGAGCTAAGAATATTCAGTTACCTTTAGCATAATCAGTAGCTTAGTAGATTTTTACATAAAACACTTAATTCTGACAGGCTTTGAAGGAGGTTATGAATTTAATTCCGTGATTTCTCAATTGATATTAATTATCAAATTCAAAACCAACGGTTTATTATGTTACAACATGAAATAATAAAACAGATATCATACGGAACCGTTATAACATTGAGTTCCCGTACTCACCTACTCTCTATATTTAAACAGTATATATTTATTCGGTCTATAATGTCTGTGAGGGTTCAATCTTCTGATCAGCTTCACCAACAGCATTATAGTGCTACATTAGGTGGATACATTTGAAATGGCAACGATAGACCGCTATCAAACCAGAATCACATTTGTTTCTTGTGCTGAAAGGTTGAACATTAAAAAAAAAAATTGTGTCACCGCATAGTTTAAAAGTAATTTCAATAAACTCTGTGCTATAATTTTAAAACTGCATTGTCATTAAGGATTGGATATTAAAATTGTTCGTTGCATAACCTTTTAACTTCTAAACTCTGAATTACCACTTATACAACCATTCAATATTTGTCTATTTTCAAATATTGGAAAAAGAGTTATCACTATTTTATAAAATTACAGGTAATTTATTATAAAGAAATTAATCGATGAGAGAATTAATACTAAAATTTCATTATTAAGAGTAATTTCTAAAAACTCTCTGTTAACATCAAATTAGTGTGAGTATTAGAAATATGTAAGCATTAAAATTTCATGAGTATTGCCAGAGGAAGTGTCTTATGGCATTAAGAGTGTCACCATACTGTGATTAAAGGTACAGGTAGTTTCTGAAACTCTCACTGTTTGACGTCCAAATTGATCTTCAGGTAAAACTTTATTAAGAGTGTCACCACTGGTGATTAAAAGTACTAGAAGTAATTTCCTTACGTGTTGTGGTAATTTCTAAAACTCTCTACTGCAACATCTAGATTATTTGTTAGTGGTAGTATTATAAGAGATATGTAAACATTAAGTGTCACCGAACAATGAAGATTAAAGGGTACGAAGTAATTTCTAAAACTCTGTTGCAACATGTCCAAATTGATGATAATTAGAGTATGTAAAGCATTGAAGTGTCGCCACTGTGATTAAAAGTGGTAATTTTCTAAAAACTCTCTGTTACTGACACATCAAAATTGATGTTGGTATTGAAGTATCTTAAGCATTAATATAGTATCTGCACGGTAAAAAGTGAGTAATTTCAAAACTCTCTGTTGCAACATACCAAATTGATGGTGATATTAGGAGTATAACAAAGCATTGAAATTGTCACTTTTGATGATTAAGTACAATTTCAAGTAATTATTAAGTAATTTCTAAAACTCTGTTGCAACGTCTAGAGTGTTTAGTATTTATAAGAAGTATATACCGTGGAAGTGTCACCGAACAATGATTAAAAGAGGTACAGGCAATTTCTAAAACTCTCTATTTGCAACATCCCAAATTGATGATAGTATAGGTATGTAAAGCATTAGGAGGTATCACCACTGTAAAAAGTGCAAGATGAAATTTCAAAACTCTCTGTTTAAGCATCAAGGATGTTAGTAGTGAAGTATGTGGCATTAATAGATTACTTACAGTGATTAAAAGTACATTAAATTTCTAAAACTCTCTATTTTGCAAACATACCAGAATTGATGGTGGTATTGTCTTAGCAAGCATTAAGAAGTGTCTGCACGGTATTGATTAAAAGTGCAGGTAATTTTCTAAAACTCTGTTTTACAAGTTTCTAAATTATTTGTTATTGACAGAGAATTATGTAATCAATTTAAACCAGTATCTGCACAATGTTTAAAAGTGAACAAACTCTGTGCTGCAGTATATAAAGTTTTCATATTCCTAGTTAATAAATAAAAGCGCTGGAAAGCAAGATGACACATATTTTGACTTTTTCAACAAAACGATTTTCCTTGATCAGTTCCTGCTCTGTTGGTCTGTTTTTCCGTATATAAACACAGACCGTTATTTTAATACCATGATACACCTTCATAGGGATTGTCGCCGAACGTTGAAAACAGAGTAATATAATTTCAACCCCCCTCAAATCTTCAACCCGCAGCTAATAGAGTTAATCCCACTGGTTGCAGTGTCAAACCATCGGAAAGGTCACTTCACCAACTACTGAGTCAAGAAATCAAAAGTCAAGTCTTTTCAGATGAAAATCTTCCACACCAAAATTGTCACCAATCACTTCTCTTGCAGTCATGGTACAACATTATTCTGTACCCAAAGGACATGGAATATTATACGCAGTGAGACAAATTAGAAAAATGAAAGCATTAAAATGATTCGACGCATACATTTAGAAATTTATTTCAATATGTTTCTGTTATTTACAGGCACCATGTTCCTGTAATTTCACCGCGTGGAAGAGTGAAACATTAAGCACAAGCATTCATTCTGTACTACTGAAAATGGATATCGAGCTTTTTTAATTTATTTATCATTCAGCAATTTTGTTATGGTTTGTGATTTTGCAGAGATTATCGTGATAGGTTTTGATGTAAATACATAGTTTTTCTTCTTGTTTCGTACTGGAGTACTCAGATTAAAGACAAAACGTTGTCCTCAGGTTATAACACTGCCCTGGGTTCTGAATGGGACTTGAGAGGGGAGACGGTTTGACAGTGATTTGTCTGTTCATAATTTCGGCTAAAAAGGTTTGTAGATCGAGGGATATGCTTTAGTCAAACAGAGGGGTGTGTTTGCAGTTACACCTAATACATCCACCAAACCAACTGAAGGAAATTAGAGGATGTAGCATATAACTATACAATTTGTTGTATTACCAAAATACTAACTCATTAATAGATGATGAAGGAACATTTCTTCTAGTAAGGTGAGGAAACTGGGTACAAGGAGGCATCTCCCTATTGCAGGGAGCAAAGTCGCGGCATTTGAATTAATAAAATATTCCAAAAAAATTGATATCAGTGTTAAATGCTACTAAATTGCGATCGCAGTCAAATTCTCTTTTGCATGAGATATATATACTTCCATCTCTATCTCCAATTTAAACACCTTGACTTATTTTTTGTGGGGCTATTATTCAAGACAAGGTTTACCTCCTTGCGGATGATTAACATAGAAAATAAAGGCACGAATCTCGCACGCTAATATTACCGCTATTCACGGTCTACGTTAAGCTGACAGGTTTGGACGGCTATCGTTTAGATGCGGCTCGAGATACAGGGGTCCCTCGTAAGACTTGTGTAGCAATGTAACGTATTTTTATTCTGAAGTGTAATGTGTTTTGTAGCAACAAAACTTCTGTGCAGTCTTGTATCTACTGTCTGTTATCTTTTATGAAATTCGTAATACATAGTTTTTTATTCTATACTACTGTTTTGAGTACAGACATTTATTAAAATTAAATTCTGATTTAATAACGCATTTTATGGCAAAAAAAAAAGCTGATGCTGCGTACTTTGCAATTTATGAAAAGAACACACTGATGGGATTATAATTTTTATTATTTGAATTTGCATGAAATGTCTCGGACTTTGTCCCACAGTATATTTAAAAAATATGGAGTAAGGGAAATTCAAAATCATATGTTCCAAAACTTGGATATATCTTCCTCTAGATAACCAATCAATAGAGCAGTTGAGGAAGAGGGTATTCCAAAAGAGAAAGAAATTTTCGCACTCACAACTCAGAGACTTCTCGATTCACTACTGACTCTGAAGGTGTAATTTAACAATTACCATAAAATAACTAGATACTTCCAAAGATTGACACTAAGGAGCTTTAATTTCTATTTTAGTCCATTGTTTTTTTTGTTTAGTATAAAAGAGTATAAGGGTGTCGAGGTTTGTAGTTCCCTGGTTTCTCAAAAACTATTGTTTAGGCAAGCTGGGTATTGGGCGTTAGAGAACTGGATATCCAATACAGCTTACGCTAATTTCTAAGTTAACCTTCAAGATCATTCAATCTGTGAGATGAGAGCACCCCTTATAATTTGTCTTACTTTAGTTGCGGTTTCACGGAGAGAAAGGTGTGGAACTTCTAGTAATGCTTCCGCAACCACAACTCTTACGATTAGGTGGTAGTTTTTTCTCAGTGCTTTTACTTTAGCGTGGGCCGCGTTAATCTAGTAGGGTGAGTTACAGCTGTTCGTTTGTTTATATTTTTTATTCACCAATTTATCTCAATACTTTCTTTTTTGTATATCATTGAAAAGAAGTTCGTATACATCTAATCGAGCCTAATTCAATGAGTATTGATCGTTATTTCCAATATATTGTTTAAAAATGCCAAACAAGTATTTCATGGACTCTTACGACAGCAGTTGTCCATTAAGAACTTTAAAGAACTCCTGATTTCTCACATTTTGTTAACTGAAATTGGAAGAAATCCAAGTCACTATTCTAAAACCACTATAGCTCTACCATGAGAATAGTTCAGTTGAAGCTTTCTTGAACCTCAAATACAAAATTTAGTAATATATAACAGATGTACCTGTGCGTGTGTAGCGTTTGCTGAGTCCAATGTCAGCATTTATACTTTGTACCTCAATCTTCATTATAATCTATTTGAACAAATAACGGACATAAACTATGACAGGTTATATTATGGGATAGAAAATAGCTATGAGGAACTGGTTGTAGGGTCCCATGACGAATACAATTCTAAGAACATATAGACAATTTGCTCTCCTTCCCTCACTGAAATAGAAATGGGAGCCCAGAGCATTTTCTGAGACTCACACTGTCTCTTTGCGTCACTGATCTCGACGCCAAGAATTAGAGAAAAAAAATAAGAAAAGAAGGCTGAGACTGGAAAAGAAGACTAAAAAAAAAGCTATTTTCTACAATCAAAGAAGTAAATTTTTAACAACTAATATAAAGCTCAAAGAGAAAAAAATAAGCTGAAAATAAATAAAATTTTGACAAATAAAAAAAAATGATTTTTTCAAACACGATAATATTTTTTTAGATGGCTTCCATTTGTGAATGTGATGCAGAAAGAATGATATGAACATGTGTTAGGCTGATGCAATCAAACCAGTAATGACAAGGAAAGTAGCCTGAAAACGCTTAGTATGTCTACGATGTTTCGATAAGGTTTGGATCTCCTTTAAATCTTAAAAATGCCACCATGTTTCCATTTTTTTGCATTTTAGATATCATTAATATTATTGACAGTAAATTAAGAAGTTGAGAACAAGATTGCGTCTGGATAAGAGGTTAAAACTTCATAAGATTTGTTGATGTTAGACGTTGAATATTTTTCATCACGGTCATCAAACTTATTAAAAAAATAACATCATATCTACACATTTCACTGCTCCATGGAATAATTTTAGCATTCACTAGTTTTAATTACTCCAAGCTGAATGACAGTGTACAAAATCATGATCAATTTCAACCTTGATTGATTAAACATTATCCTGAATTTTAGGGAGAGAACTAGTATTATGTTTTGTTCTTAATACAGAGTTAGGTGTCGCAAAGTAATCAAGTGTCAATTTTTAGACTCTAGACCAAATAAGGTCATTCTCTCAAGAAAGTCTGATTCTTAATTTAAAAATCAAGTGCCAAAATTACTTTTTTACGAGCCGCTTTGGCAATTTATAAATAAGTCAAGAATTCATCCAAGGAGAATATTACCTTTTCCAGAAATGACAGTTTGTGACTGCGCGTTCTATTTTTAGAACCCCACTCCCCCATTGGAAAAGTAGTGGGTGGTGGTAGAAGTTCCATCGCGATTCGACGATCCACAGGTTGCGCGCACTCTTTGATAGGGTATAAAAGCCGCTTCACGCAAGCTCAGCCCTCCTATCTCGAAAGCATCCGACGAACCCGGTGGAGAAGAAAAAGTTCCAAAGACGAACGTTCGAACATTCGAAAGAGGAGGAAAGTTCATGGAAACATTCCATCGTTTGCAGTAAAAAAGAAGAAAAGAAAGAATCCCAAATTATTTCGTTAATTTAATATTTATTCACTGAAAGTGCGGTCCGCAAGTTTTTGATTTTTGTCACTTTTCGGAAGACTGATTTTGGTCATGGAAGTTCTCGTTTTTGCGTTTCTTTTCTGCCTCGTTATCACGGCTTCTACGACGCCGATTTCGCAGGTAAAAAAACCCATTGATATTGTTTTATCATTCAGTAAATATTTATTTATAACCATTTTTGTTTCTTATTGGAAGACTTTTAAGGACAATTTGAAATTTGTCCAATGGTTTCAGGCTAATTTTATTAAAAATTGACTTGTTTTATATTTAGTATAATTTTTCAACATGCTTATTAGCCTTAAACTTTTTAAAAGAAAACTAACTCCCTTTTTTAAATATGCAAGTTTGAATATTGTTACATAATTTGGATAGCTTATCTAGATACTAAATTATAAAATCCTTCATTTAGTGATTTATTTATATGCATTTATTGGAAATATACCTGAATCAATTATTTTTAAGGAAATTTTGAAATTTATCCCCTTATTTTTGCTTAAATCTTGCCTTATATTGAATATTTTCTTTAAAAATCTTTATACGTTTTTATTGTTTGAAAGTAACCCGAATTATTTCTATAACATTTTAATTTAAAAGTATGTGCAGGTTTAAAAAGTTAAATCTAAGTTTCATAAATTAAAATTTTCAGCCTTCCATTTATTTTGTCACAGCGTCTGCGATTCCGATTTGTCAAACAAAAAAAAAAAGAAAAAAAACCCGTTAAAATTGCTTTCCTTGTTTCGTCATTCATGTGTTTGGATAAATTATTGTAAAGGAGAATTTGCAATTTCTCCGATGTTGTTTATAAAATTTCGTATCTAACTGTCTTGCTTTATATTCAATATATTTATCTTAAATCTTGTACACCTAAATATATTTTGAAGGAAAATAAACTATTTTTAAACCATTTGTAAATTTAATAACATAAATAATTTAAATAAACTCAAATTTCAGTATTTTAAATAAAAATGTTTAAAGTTTCTTTTGGCTTAGTTTGAATTTCGTTAATGCACTCATTAATGAAGATAATTAAACGCGTTCTCGAATTCTTTCGAAAATTATTTCATCTTCTCTAAGAATAAAATAATTTCTTAAGATACAGATGAGGCAAAGATGTTTTATATTTGTAAATCAAAAGTTTTGAATATTTATCTTAAATCTTGTACACCTAAATATATTTTGACGGAAAACAAACTATTTTTGAACCATTTGTAAATTTAAAAGCATAAATAATTTAAATAAACTAAAATTTCCGTTTTATAAATTAAAATGTTTAAAGTTTCTTTTGACTTAGTTTGAATTTCGTTAATTAACTCATTACTGAAGATATTTGAATGCGCTCTCGAATTCTTTCGAAAATTATTTAATCTTCTCTAAAAATAAAATAATTTCTTAAGATATAGATGAGGCAAAGATGCTTTATATTTGTAAAACAAAAGTTTCGAAACCTTCCATACTTGAAACTAGAAATAGCTTTTACGGGAATATGTAATTTTTTAATTACTTTTGTTATTTTTTATTGAAAAATATAATACATTTTCTGTAACTGCTGTACCCTCAGGTTTTGAAAATATATGCGAATCCATTCTTTTATGCTTTTGAAGTTCATATACTTTTAACTAAATGCATGTCATTTTCAAAAATTTCAGGAGCAACAATTTTGTATTAAAACTTAGCCAAATTTTTAATACAAAATAATTATTCCAGAATTACTTCAATTATTTAATATTGAATAAACTCAGTAATTGTTAAGAAAAGGATAGAACAAGTTTAATATAAAAGAAATTAAAGATATTTTAAATCTATTGATTTTTTCATTTAAAAGAAAAAACTCTAGCCAAATATATTTTTAAATTTTTTTTTATGAAAATCGAATAAAATTTTTAATTATTACTTGCACTCCATAGTTGCGATCAACTTCGGGAAGTCAAACTGTTCGGATGTCAAACTACGATAATTGCCTTTTAACAACAACGTCGCCCATTGAACGTAAATTCGACTTCCACAAAATTACCTGAGATAACAGGGTTAGTTTTTGATCAAAAATATAATTAACTTTTTTTGCTTTACACCAGGCTGGCAAAAATTGTTTAACACAGAAATTGAAATTATTAAGCTGATTATTACGTTTATAAAAATATTTTATAATTACACTTAACAGCATTTATTATTTTAAAAAAAGCGAAGCTATAAATATCACTACAACAGATTCTTATATTAAAATACTAATATATTTGTAGGAAGAGACAAAAATGATACTGCAAAAATTTATGATTGATTTATAGAATCTTATCCACGGAGACTGTCAGAAAGTATCTTATAAAAAATTTTCAAAAATAACAGCTTTTATAATAATTAATAAGGAATCGTGTTTTGAATTTTATTTTAAGACATGCATCGTATATTCTAAGGAATTAATGTTCCCAAAATGATTATTTTTCAACGGTTGATTTTGAAAAGATGATAGTTCGAACAGTACCAGCGAATAATACGATTTTGTGTCATCTCTGCCTTGGTAGAGTGCTCTTATAAAGAACCTAGTTACTAATCAATTTTTATTCATACTTTACCTTGCTTATATTTTCATAAAATATATAAATTTTTATGGGGGTTTTGCAGGCATTTGTGAAGAAATTTCGAAAACATAAATTACTTACAGAAGTAATTATCTGTTAACTTGTGCATCACTTCGATTTTTAGTTCAGTCAAATTAACTTAACATCCCGGTCTGAAAATGTACCACAAAATTTTTGAGACGAACCTCTTAATCTTGAGCCGTTGTCAGATGACGAGAATGACGCCCGAGTCCGAGTCGCATTTTTGCAGTCTTGCACACCACACTAATGAGAGAGCGTCTGATCTCGAAGGACTTAACAAGCATTAGGTCAGCATACATAGTAGATCGTTTGTGGAATAGGGTCTCGAACTCTTGACCTTCCGGCACGAAACCCAGACTTGAACAACAAGACGCCGTGTCATTGATTCATAACAAAGATTGCAAACAATGTTTCAAGATTAGTTTCATAAATTAATTGACTTTGTTTTATTAAGTTTATTGCAACATCTGCGCATGCTTAAAACAATGCATTAGAGGAAAATTATTTTTCAATAGTTAAGAACAGTCGCATGTAAATGTATTTTTAAAAAATAAAAGCACTTTCGTAATTAATCTTCTTATTAAGGATTAATTTCGAAATGGTCTGCGAAAGTACAGAACTTTTTTAAACGAAATAATTATCTTCGGTCATTAATTACACTTTACACAAATTTTAAAACCAAAAAATAAAAAAATTCTAATTTTATTCATAAGAATTCGCCTGCGGAAGCAATTTGTTATGATTACTTAATCAAGTGGTTACGCCAGACTCATGCAGTTACACTAGACTCATGCAGTTACCCTTTTTTTGTAAGTAAAGCAGTGCAATTTTTTTTTCATTTTTCTGGAACTCAAAATTTTTTCCCGTTTTTTAATCTCTATAGGGCTTTGGTTATCTATTTTCTTCTATTTGAAAGACTGAAATATTCTGAAATTACTTTTAAGGCAACCTGGTTATGCTTCGACTTTTCAAACTAAATTTAATTTCGCTTTATGCATAGTTGCTTTTATAATAAAAGTTCGGTATAAAAAGTTATGTTTGAGAAAAAAAAATGTAACTTTAAGTTTGAACTATTTTTTCGCTGATTTTTAAACATTTTTAGTCAAATAATTTCTACAAATTTCAACTTTCTTCAATTCACCACTCACCTTTTCAATAAACATGTTTTTGTTTTGGGTTCTTTTGTTGGAAATAAATATCTAATTTTTTGACAACGTAATAATACGCAAAAAATGGCAAAGCGCATATTTTCATGCTTGCTTATGATAAATACTAAGAAAAGAAAGAAACTGCGCTTCTTTTAAATATTTTAGTGGTTGTCACAAAACTCATGTCCTAGATTTATTTATTTTGAATATTCAACTTATATTTTGTCATATTCTTTTATTGAAAAAAGATTCTTTAAATCCTTTGAAATATTAAAATATTTATATCATGGATCAATTGTTGTATTTTGGGTCCCTTGCCATTTTTTCAAAAATTATCGATATCGGAATTTTTATTTCGATTCTTAAATGAAAATTAACAAGAAATTTAGTAAAATGTCTAATTAATGACATTGGGTAGAGAAAAGAATGAATTATTTTCAATAAACGCTAATTTTATTCAAGTAAATTTTCAAATTATTTTATGAGATATCATGACGCATTTCCGTATTGTAACCTATTTTTTGATCTGAAGAAAAATATGTATTATTCTGTCCATAAATCGTGCTAAGAAATTTGTTTCGAATATAAATATTGCAAAATTACGAAACACGTTTACATTGTTCAAATAATTTCGAAGGGACTTTACGAAGCAATCTGTACAAAAACTCGGGATCGCTGTCTGATCATCGCTGTAGGCTGCGGTGGTCTCGTAGCAAAAGCGGCTTCCAAATCGAGGGTAGTAGGTTTGAGACCCCATTCCACGAAAAGTGCGCCGTGGAAACGCACCTGATGGGCATTAAATTCATTTGAATCCTCTCGCTGGTGTGGTATAGAAGTTTAGAGTGAGGGGTGCTGGCTCAGGTTTCGTCCTCATAATCTGAAAATGGTTCAAAAGATCTGTTACAAAATAACGCTTCTGTTACTTACAAACGGGGCATTAATGTAACTTTCTAAAAACCAATTGTGAGGATTGCTGCTTCGATATCCGATTCAAAAGAATATCCCCTGTTTATTTGCACTTAGTGCATATTGAATCTGACATCGTGGCTCAAATATTATAGCATTCCTGTTGTGTGAAAGTTCAGAAACTGAATATCGGAGTATAGACCTCCTTGTTTGCTACGATTCAGAATTTTCAGATACTTTCCAAATAATCCACTTATAAATTAGAATTAGCAAAGGTAGCTAATTTAACTAATTAAAGCTACATAGTGTTATCTTTGATTTAAATTTCATTTAAATCGAGGAGATCAGTTGTTGTTTTAATTTTTTATACAATTTTGCTTATTATTAATAACTAGTCGTCTTCGGTGACCAACTTGTTCGCCGGGAATATAACTTCAACTGAATTCTTTATGCATAATTTCATATTCATGGTTCCCTTAACAAAGTAATTTTAAACTTCAAATTGTGATAGACATTTAACCCGTGTTTTTTTAGTAGCTTTGCACATGTTCTGTTTATTATCAACATGAACGTTCCTAAAGGAGGCAGAAACTGTCCGCGCCATGTAGCATCTAACTGTAAGCTGTCGGAGCCAATTTCACTTTCTTATTTCTCATGACAAATTTATATTTGATTTCAACATAAAAATGACGCTGCACATATGCTAGTAAAAAGAATTAAAACATAGCAGCTATAATCATTCAGCTTATTGGATACATTTCCTAATATATTTACTACCTTAGAAGACTTTGTTTACAGATTTCCAAAAAAATTGATGAGATAAAAAAAAAGGAAAGAAAATTTATTAGGATATTGCCTTTGCTTTCAACAATGTAAGAGAAACACGCAAATAAATATTTATTTAAACAATGAAAACGGTTTGAATTTCATTGCAACAATGAAACGCATTGTTGTAAATTATGCGTAAAAATTCATTACTTCAAAAACTTAGCGAAAAAATTGTACGGCAACTTAGTTGATATCATTGAAATGGTAATTTTTTGCACTTTCATATAGTGTAAAAATATTTTTTGTGATGCATTATTTTCGGAAGTTATTAAGGAAAAACGCCAAAATTTCGTTTAATTTTTAATTCATCAAAATTCTAATTAAAATTTCAAAAAAGGGCTCCAAGATGCACATTCTCACCATCCAAAGTATGTTTGTGCCAAATTTTGTAGCTCTAGGTCCAGTGGTGTGCCCTGTAGAGCGCCAACACACACACACACACAAATACACACACACAAATACACACACACAAATACACACACACACACAAATACACACACACAAATACACACACACAAATACACACACACAAATACACACACACACAAATACACACACACACAAATACACACACACACACAAATACACACACACACAAATACACACACACAC
>BGPR01025642.1:0-22177 GCA_013235015.1 Araneus ventricosus
GTATATAATGATGATATACTAAAAAATGATAGTATTTGAGTTATAATAAAAAAACTGGAGGAAAAAATTATGTTTTTTGGCTATTACTAAAATTCCAACAAAAATAATTGGTGGCAAACCTCAGAATCGTAATCAGCACCCGAAAAAGCATAAAGAAGCAAAAAAATTACAACTCCTCCAGAATTGGATTTAAAAAAACGACTTAACGACTGAACTACTGAGAAAAAGCGAAAAAGAGCCAAATGAGGAAGTCGCGCCAAATGATAGCTAAAATGAAAGCAATTTCAAGCTGAGAAAGGATTGCTTTTCTTCCGCTTCGCATTGCTCTTTGAGTTAATATTGTATCCGTAGGACAGGCAAAGCTTGATGCAGCTTTGATCTGTCTCTCTCTTAATTCTTGATTGATTTTCCGTCTTCTTTTTACATTTTTTATCACTTTTTTGCCATTTTCATTGATCACTGAATTCTCAAAGTGGAAAAGTAAGCCAATTAGAATAAAAGAAAAAAAATCCTTTAAAATAATTTCAGGGGACTGTAGCTCTGCAGCTCTTATGGACGAGCCGCCACTGGTCCCGTTTTGAAGCAACACGAGGGATATTGCAAATAGGCAGAGTACTTATGAAATAAAAAAAATATATAATTTGTAATACACTTTATATGTAGATATATAGTAACATTAAAAGCAAAAATTAAAAGCCCGGAATTCTCTCAATTAAAAAATTTCATTATAAACATTATTTTTTGCAAAATATCTGTAGTCCTTTAACAATACTCCTTTTTGTATGGATTTTTTCGGTTATTAACTTTAACATGGCTGAGATTCAAGTACTTTGATAACGCAACATAGAGAATCAGCATTAATGAAAAAGAAGTGAAACTGCTGAACTCAGCTCATTGACATTTACAACAATCCAACATGAATGAATAACTGGTAGATGAAGTGAAATTTGCCATCCCATAACTAACGCCGATATTTCCGTCAATTTATACATAACAAAGTCAGCAACGGATGTAAGGATCAATACCGCAGTCGTCAAAACACTGCACTTAAAACCCGACGTTGCTGGTCCGTTCCTCGCTTAATTTAATTTTGCCCATAAAAACCAGCCTGAGTTGTTTGACGCAAAAACTGGAATTATGATTTGCGTGTCCGATAATGACGCAGACCAAAGGGGCGGGGATATTTCTAACTCCGCCCTGCGTTACAGACATGTCTGGGATTTTATATTATAGATGATTCGGTCAAACATTGATTAAAAATATTAATAAAGACATAATCTTACATAAATTATAAGCATTGTCGAAACGCTTTGAATATGAGATGATTATATGCTTGAATCTAAACGAAATACAAAAAGATAATTGTTCCTAATGCATTTTCAGCTTAGGTTTTTATATATATGCATTTTCAGCTAATATTTAGAAAAATCTGATATTTTATTTCAAGATGCTGAAGGACATAACCTAGAAAAAGTTGGAAGACACCGAACTTTTAGAAAGGATGAGTACATTGAATTCTTATATTGGACTAGTTTCGAACTGCTTCGAGCTCAATATATTCCACAAATCGCAGTTAAATTCCCTTTTAAAAGCATTTTAAAGAATGTTACACTGATCTAGTTTTGATGAAAGTTGTGATATTGCCTTCGCTTTTAAATAAATTTCAAAATTAAAATGTAAAGCACTAAACTCAGTCCCCAGTTCAAGTCTAGAAATTTCAGAATCGCACTGCTTTAAAAAAATTTTAGAGCGGAATAATTTTAAAAAACATTTATTACTAACTTCAATAGTCCATGATAAAAAAAGAGATATAAAATCTTACTCATTAATAGATTTATCCCATCCAGTGCTTTGATGTATTGCATATTTCAGAATGAAATAATTCGTTCTTTCAGTTTAAGTATTTAAGTCAAAGGTCATTAAAATAGTTAAACTCATTATTTTAATTGAAGTAATACTTTGCTTCATGCAATGCCAGAAAATCTGAATGATATAACATATTCGCTAACAAATATTATTAATTGTGTGGAAAACATGTTATTATATTTATTTCGGCTGAAACAATCTGTATTCATATATATGCGTCATTAAACCTTATTAATCAATAATTAATATGAATTCAAAAATTCTTTCTGTATAACTTAATAGAAATGATCAGTTAAATTTATTTTTCATATTTGCAGTTATTTATTGGAAACTATAATGGCAGATAAAAACTTTATATTGATTCTGATAAATTCCCCAATTCAAGAAATCTCAATAATATCCCTGTTCCTTTTAAAAAGATTTTTGATTAATTTATCTGCTTCTCGTTCAATTCACCCTTATCTGCGTCGGAATTAATTGCTACACCTCCCATTATGTTCACATCTTGAATTATTCTTCAAGTAACATCTGAATGTCCACACCTGTCTATAGAGTCATCCAGTGATTTAAATCATAATTTAACTTTATCAGCTAAAATATCCAAAAATAGAATCAATAAAATATTATTTTGCAGTTGAAAATGTTTCCTGTATTTTTTAACTCAATTATGATGGGTTTTTTTTTATCTTACTTGTTTATAGATAGCGCAAGAAAATAAAAACGAATGCGAAATACGTCAGATTTAATATTATCTCAACGTTTAAAGGTTTCTTCCATTTTTAAAATAGATGTAAAACCAGTTATTTGAAATCGGTTCACTAATTAGCAATAGATTCTTCACTCAAGTTTTCTGAACTAGAATGCACTGGTATCTTAATTATTTAAAAATTCATTACCTTCATCAGACCATCAGAGTGGCAGAAAAGAAAGAAAGCAAAGTTCTAAACCAATCGATACGAGTGAAATGTCCTAATGACCCAGTGGCAAGAAAAAAAGGCGAAACAGGCATAACTTAAACCGAAATTTTCTTTGTCTGAATAACAAAGACTGCGGGATTCACAAAAGATTTCAACTAATGCGGGTTTAATTCTCAACAAATCAGTTGCTGTTCTTCCCACGCAGCTGCTTGTGAAACTTCCGAAATAAATTTCCTGGGATTAAACAAGTTGCTCAGAAAACATCGTTTATCATTTCGCGAGGTACTCCATTGTTTTTCTGCTCTCTTTAAGACATATGGTACTCATTAAGATAGAGTAAATTAACTATTCCAGAGAATAATAAGTTGTTTTGTTAAGGTCGGTTTAGAAAAGTTTCTTATTGAAATTGTTTGTGTTTGACATTTCGGATATTTGTTTTAAAGGTGGTCAAATGATTTGTTGAAAAAAAGTGAATCAATAAAAGTCTGTAGAAATTTTATATTTCATATTTAAAGTCGTTTATAAATAGCTATTATAATTAATGTTGTGTAATTCTCTGAGGTGTCAGTAACTGTCTTGTTTACTCTGTTGCAAATGCCCCTTGATTTTAAAATTTTCAATTGCCAAAGCTATTCAAGTCACTATTGTTACGTAGTCGTAAAGTTGCTTCCCTGAAATGCTACTCTTGGCGACAAATTTGGCGGCCGTTTTGGAGACTTGGCGACAAATTTTGCAGTCATTTTAGAGATTTGGATACTTTGGCAATAAAGGGAATCTTCTAGAACGATCATGATTTGTAGTCCTTTCTCTACTAGGAGCCTAGGTTCTTTATCGAGAACCTTCTAGATATTACTATGTGGCGTCACTTCCTGTTGAAAAAGATGTAAAAGCAAGCTCTCAAACCAAGAGTCAATCAGTTGGAGTTTCGTCAGCAGTGAAGCTGGTGAACTGAGAATATTCGAGCGCGACTGAAAGTGCTGCACTGAGAGTTATAAGTGAACTCTGCTGTTAATTTACACAAGTGCTGTTTAATTTTGTTACCAGTGCCTCGTTAGTGTTTTTGCTCAAATTTTCGTGGAATAAAGATTCATTTATTTTTTTACTATCCTGCTTGTTAATATGCATTCACGTGCACCCACCAGACGATTTTTTAACACTCTGTTTATATTTCAGAATTTTTTTTTACCACTAAGTTTGAAAAGATTCTTTTATCTCATTACTAGTATAATAGCCCAGAACTCTCGGTAACGCTCTGACGTCACCAACGATAAAACTCGCACCATAGCACTGCGAGATGTTAAACAGCATTATTTCATTGTTAGAGAACCTAAATTTCAGTCATTTTAAATTTAAAAGAGTAATTGTCGTTCTAATTTCAAATTTAATAGCTCTAAAATAGTGAAATAAAATTTTCTATCGATTGATATATAAAATTTATCTCGCTATGATCAATAGTTCCCGAGAAATTTTAAATTATATTAATCATATATTTCAAATTAATTTCCGTTTTTTTAATAGAAAGTAGTCAATTACGTCGGTGGTATATCATGCGCGTGATATAGTTTGGACGCCACGATGCATCTGAATATTTATTGCAATTGCGATGATATAATTTGATAATATTTTTTGGCAACGGTAAAATTTACACAAAGACATCTGAAGTACAAGGAAAATTGCTAAACAACGAAAAATGCTTCACACTGAATGTTATTTACCAAGAAGGTTTTTGAATCAAGAAATATATAAATTATATGTAAATAAAAAAAATATTTCCTGTCATAAAACATGTTTATTTTATTTGTTTTCAATCAATGTTAAACATTTCTCTCGCATATATATCTATTTAAACATTTCAGATTTGGCGGAAAATCTCTCGAATGAAGAGGCAATTTGCACCTGTCATACCATGACTTGCGATTTTCTAGTTTTAAATGTTTATTGAATTAGACTGAATGTGTTCTGAACCCTATATACGACGAAAGACATTATATAAGGCGTTTCAGAAACATGGTCAATGATCTAAGAAAAAGACCAGATAATAATATAAGATAGATCTCTAAACCGAAGATAAAAAGAATTCTGCAAAAGTAGATCAGAAAACGACTTTCAATTTCTCCTTCCGGAAGAAGATCGTTAGCCGCAAACTTTGGTCTTTTGATCCGGTCCACTGTTTGTCATTCCCGAACTTCTCGAAAACTCTTCAGACCTCCTCCGAAGACGCAACTGAAGTGAAATAAAGGCGATCAAGGAAAGGTGTCGGGGGTAGGGAGCGTGGTGTCTGTTTATTAAATTGTGTTCATCGACAGTCGTTAACTCGGATTGTTACGATATCTTTCGGAGAGAAAAGACAGATATACCAATAAAGCCAAAATTAAAAAAGAAAGTAATACAAGCAATCCTAGAGTAATTTGAAGTAAACGAAAAGCAAACAACAAAACAAGGAATCCATTCTAGTTCACTTTTTCAAGGGCTAAGAACTAATCGAAATGAATTCAAAAGAATATTTAGGGAATCTTCTGTAAGAAGCAGGCCTATTTTAGGCTAAGACAGAGCTTCTCATAGCCCGAACTTTCCAAAACAGAGAAACCAGGTAGCAAATCCACAAGAACATATATCAAAAGAAAAAGGAAAAAACATTAAAAACGCTAATAAGACTAACAAAATATTAGGCATTAAGCTTAATTAATGAGCTTTCATAAAGTAAACTCAAAAACTTACCCCATGAAGAAACAAGCCAGATTAAAATAATTTGCCCGCGCTTTCGAGAAAAACAAAACCTTAAACACTAGTCTCCGTGGCACACTAGTCGGAGAGAAAAGATGCCGTGAGTCATTGGAAATATTGGGATCGGAAAATGTTGGTTTGGAATAAATATTGTTGTAAAGTGAACTGAAATTAAACTGCCACTAGGTGTCGATGTCTGTAATGTCAGCCTGCTAGCTGAAATATTTAACCAGATGGCGTTGTGCTCTCGGCAGCAGCTGAACTTTTATGTGTATGTGTGCCGCCCTGTTAGATAAAAATATATGTTTCTGAAGGCTTTAGTCTATTATTACGAAGACACCCAACAGGGGTTAGATGTATCTCGTAAGACTTTTAATTGCTGGAATTTTGTCTTGAACGTTTTGAACAAATATATTCAAAAAAAGATAAATAGCACTGTGATTCTGACAGTCCTGGAACCATACACTATTTACACTTTCTACTATGCAGATCGGCAGCAGCTGAACTTTTATGTGTATATGTGCCACCCTGTTAGAAAAAAAATATGTTTCTGAAGGCTTTTTAATCAATTATTCCAAAGACATAACACCACAGCATACCCCCGAACTCGGCGCCTAAACAACACCCTGCCGGTTGGATGAGTATGTGTGAAACTGTATTGAAAAGCAAAAGCAAAAAAAAAATACAACATTAGGATATAAATGCACTTGAAAGGGAACATAATTATACATGAACAAAGAAGAATAAAAAACACATTGAGGATTACAATCCGAGTATTATAATAGAAATTTACAAGGGGAGTTATCAAATTTCAGTGCTGTGAAAGGGTTGAATGTTTCATTTAGTTACATTTTTTCATGCAGTTGCAGCTCCATGATTCGGGGCTGATAGTGGTGTTCGATGCGACGAAAAAGAAGAATTGAAAAACGTATTACACCGGTTACATCAATGAAAATTGTCGCAACCATCCTAAAAATCGTGGGACTGTTTTCTCGTTCTGTCTTGTTATTTATACTGAGGGTCGCTGGAATAGTTACTCAAGGGTTGGCAGTGATGTGAAGGGCGAGTTTTTCGAATGAATTACGGAAGAATTGGTGGTGGCTGGATGCTGTTTTTAAGCTAGCGTGTTCTGCTGCTCAACTGGGAATTCTTCGGACTTCTGGTTCTAGGAGGTGAATCTTTGGAAGTGTCTATTTCTAGGCAGGAGTATGAGACGGTGTTGTATTTTGACTTTTAATTAGGTCTTCGTTAGTCACCAGGAATGTGATTAAATTATCTATATTTCGTCTTGAGAGTTTTCTGGATAGGCGCTCTTCCACCAATGGACTATGAATTGTGGGCTTGGTTCCTTACGGTGATAAGATAAAGTAAGTGGTCATCTCGTTGCATAGTGAAGGGGATTTCCTATTTCCCCACATCCGCAGTAGTCTGTAGAGTGGAGACCGAATCTCTTGAGGTAGCTGGGGAAGGGCCCATGGCCAGTGGCGAATTGGATGCATTCTCTGGACCAGTTCAGCTGTTTGCTAGATATTTTCGGTATAATGCTGTAAACCGATCTGCCAGTCTCACCATTATCCCACTCAGCTTGCCAACGCGAGAGTGAGAGCTGTACAAGTTGTTTCTTTAGGAAACTTTTTGGGAATGGAAGGCTGGCTGGAATTCCATCCGTAGTATTCCAAAGACACCCAGCGGGGGGTAGATTTATCCCGTAAGACTTTTAATTGATAGAATTTTGTCTTGAATGTTTCGAACAAATATATGTAGGATGGATGCCTAGCTCCCATGTGAGATGAAACAAACCATTTTAGAAGTTTAATTGGACAAGACGAACAATTAAGACGGCACGAACATTAAAGAAAATGGTAATTAGGAGGTCGTGAGCTGTACCTTTTACATCAAATCATATTGCATCGCGCGCAGTTCAGACGACATCGCATCGCTGGGGGAAAAAACAACCTCTGACACAAGCATGAGAGAGAGATCAGTCATGAGACGTGACGTCAGCTGGTAGTGCGTTGCCAACCAGTGGGTCTAAACTAGAGCTCCACACGGCATTCCTGACGGTGTGTGGGTGAGATACCGCAAATATTTTTAAAAAATAGCATTATGATTCTGACAGTCCTGGTACCATACACTATTTCCGTACAAGTCACTTTTTACAATGCAGATTGGCAAATCTTGCGAAATAAATATCTTCTTATAATGTAGTGTTTGATATTACACAACTATTCTAAGTCTGAAGTGCAATAATTATTTTGGGCATGAGAAACCTAAATTAGAGAATAGTATAGCATTAAAAGAGTAGTGCATAACTAATTCTATTGTTCACAAATGATATTTATTATTATTTTTTTGAAGTTGGTTCACTTATATTTTAAGGCCGAGATAATTAAGTAGAAGAGCAATTAATTGTTAGAAAGTTTTTCTTTAGCCAATGAATCAAATTGAATTAAGGACGACTTTTAAAAACAAAAAGCTTCAGATTTCAATGAGAAAAATTTAAATTTAATGGAATATGTGTTCTTCATTGCATGGAGGGAAAAACTGCTATGCTGCTAAGCAGGGCAGTGGGAAATAGTAGAAGTAATGTTGCACAATCAAGATTCACTTACAGAAGATTTATCAGTCATACTACCTCATTATCATAATCATCGCATAGCGAGCAGAAAGTCTAGAGCCCCCACGAGAACATACTACGAAACTTATATAAAATACTAGAAAATCACCCGTCATCGTATAACGGGTGCAAATTGCCTCTTCATTCGAGAGATTTCCCGTCAAATTTGACATGTTTAAGTAGATATATATGCGAGAGAAATGTTTAACACTGATTGAAAACAAATAAAATAAACATATGTTTTATGACAGGAAATATATATTTTTTATTTACATATTTCTTTATTCAAAAAAACCTCTTGATAAACAACATTCCGTGTGAAGTATTTTTCATTGTTTAACAATTTTATAGAAATTGAATAACCATGAAATTCTCAGCTTGTCAAACGTAAGTCAAAAGTTAAAATGTCAAAGGAATTCTTTTTCGAAATTCTAATCAAAACAAAGCACTTCTTTGCTTGTCAAACGTTGCCAAAAAATATCATGAAATTTTATCATCGCGATTGCAATAAATAATCAGATGCATCGTGGCGTCCGAACTATATCACGTACCACTGACGTAATTTACTACTTTCTATTAAAAAACTGAAATTAATTTGAAATATATGATTAATATAGTTTAAAATTTCTCGGGAAATATTGATCAAAGCGAGATGAATTTTATATCAATCGATAAAAAATTTTATTTCACTATTTTAGAGCTATTCAATTTGAAATTAGAACGACAATTACTTTTATAAATTTAAAATTACTGAAATTTTGTGCTCTAGCAATGAAATAATGCTGTTTAACGTCTCACAGTACTATGGCTTGAATTTTATTGTTGGTGACGTCAGAGCGACGGCGTATAATGTGAGCCACAGTTGACCGATTTCGAGATTGATGTGTAGGAAATCCAGTTAACGAAGAAGATAGCGTCTAAAATTCTGGCACAAATGTGTATATTATCCATCCATTCAGACCCCTAATCCTATTACACTATAAAAAAATAAAGTTTTATGTAATTAAATAAGCACAGAGTTGGAAAAAACGGGACGGCGTATAAAGTACGCCAACCTGATCTGAGTGTTCTAAAAAGTTTCCTGTCCGCAAAAGGTTAAGGGGAGTTGGAACCCTAAGTCCGTTAACCCTAACCCTGTTACTTCTAAGTACCTTTTCTCAAAATCTGTCACAGATTCATGTTTGAAATTTTTATACAAGTAAAGTACATCTTTCTCGCTATACTGAAATGATTTTTTACAATTTTTTTTCTTTCTAAACCGACAATGTTAAATTGGCAATTTCGATGTACCTTTTCTCAAAATCAGTTATAGATACATGTTTGAAACTTTTTATACGAGTAAAGTATTTCTTTCTAATTGCACTGAAATGAGGTTTTTTAAAAAAACTCAAAACTTTATTTTTTACAATTTTTTGTGCTTCAAAATAGGGTGAAATTTCACTATGTCTAATTAAATATTTTGTAAATTTATAAACAATTAAAAATTAACCAAAAGCTCATTTCAGTATAATGTGAAACGTGAACTTCACTTCTAAAAAAAATTTCAAACATGTATCTATAACACATTTTGAGAAAAGGTTCATCGAAGTTGCCAATTTCACATTTTTTTTTGTTTTGACACAAAAAAAATTGTAAAAAATAAGCTTTTGAATTTTTAAAAAATCATTTCAGTATAATGAGAAAGATATACTTTACTTGTATAAAAAATTTCAAACCTGAATTTAAAACAGATTTTGAGAAAAGGTACATCGAAATAACAGGGTTAGGGTTAACGGACTTAAGGTTCAAATTCCCCTTGAATTAGACTCATAATTTTAGGAATTAAAACACAGACAGTCTACCTTTTGACTGTTATGGTCCAAGATCTGATACATATCTGGAATTCTGGAGTTAAAGCGTTTTGCCAAATTCTACCCATTTAGCCTGCTGGGTTTTGAGTTATCGTGCACGAGGACGGACAATCAAACTTTCTTTTCGCAAATTTCGTACAAAGGATTTGGTGTAGAGACCACATACCAACGTCCAACCGTCTAGTTTATGTCATTTTGTTTGTGTCATCGTGTTCACAGATGAAGAGAAATAATTCCAAAAATTACTTTTTTCCGATTCATGATGGTATAAAACTCGGAGAATCATCAAATTTATCGAGATCAAATTTTTTGACGATGACAATAACTTCGATTTATCTATATTTCCATTTATCTATATTTCATATCGATAAATGGAAAATTCTACTTTTTAGCAAAATAGTTCAGTAAGTAAGGAAAGTAAATACTAATAAAATCAATAACAAAATGCTAATTAAATCATTACTGTTTTTGAAAACTGTTTTTATTAAATTTAATTAGTTATCAAGTAAATCTATCTATTTCGCTAACAAATTCTTGAAGCTTAAATCATGCAAAATAGGTGAGAATACTTTCAATTAAATTTCGTGTTTGTTTTCTCATCCTAACAGAGCTTGTAAAACATTGATGCCAATTTCCAAAATCTTTTAACAGAAAATTCACCATTGAATAATTAATCAAAGATTCCTCGTTTAGGTAAGAGGTAAATTAATAAAAAATATTGAACATAAAGCAGTTAAAAAGTGTATTCATGAATAATTCATTAATTTATAAAACTCTAGCATTGAGAATAATAAATATTTATTCTGATTTTAAAGAGAAAGAAACGTCATTAATTTGAATTAACACAAAATAATTTAGGAGCCATTAAAACACCACTTCAAATTAAAATTAAAAATCAACGCATTAAAACCCGTCTACAAGATGAAACAATTTTCTTATTTTTTTCGTAATTAATATTTTTCACAAGAGAACAAAAATTTAGTTCACATTTATTGTTCTGATAATTAGATAATGAAATTTTCAAAACGATTTCATTATCTGTTGAAAACATGTTTGCGTTTGAATCGTCATTTAAAAATAAAGAAACATTTATTTTTAAGATGAAGAGTCGTTAATTTTTAATGGATATTCATTAAATATAATAATCTATTCTGTATTTGTTTATCTTTCTTAATTAAAAAAAACCATCAATAAAAATTGTTCCAGTCATTATTTTTAATCGAAAAACATTATTATTCTATCGCTTTTTCACGAATAGTTTAAATCGTATGCAGTTTCGCATTAAATGCTTAAGGATTTTCCTATTTTCTCTGAAACTTGGTTATTATTTCATTTAAGCCGTAATAAGTTATTTTGATGGAATATTTATTACTATTAAATTGATAATGAATTCAGATTTATTTCATTCAGAACATGTTTACCTTCATTCCAGCATAATTTTAAAAAAAATTGAATTATTAATTGGTTTTTCTCTTTCTTGCTGACAGCTTTTGTAACGGCACAGAAAGAGAAAAACTTTTATAAAAGTTGTCTCTTTAGTGTTTCAGTATTTTTCTATCGGTATTACTAGATTTAATTGATAAAGTTTCATAATAAGAATAACTACGCCTTTATTTTCATCTAAACCAAAATGAAAGTAATAAAATATTCCAAACAGCTCTTCCAAAAGTTTTACATCCTTCCAAAGATTTCACATTAAGATTCATCCGAAAGAAAAACAGAAAATTAATTTATCACAAACGGATTTCATAACATTTTCCAATAGTTTCATTTGAAACGCAGACCACAGAAATGGAAGTCTTCTCCATAAAAATAATTCTAAATTGATGGGCCTAGTATAAGAACAATGGCATATCACTTATAAAATCTTAACCTTGTCCCTTTCTGAAATGAATGCGTATTTTCAAATTTCTTGAAAGAACATAAGAGATTTAATGAGTACTAAAACGTCCATTACCAGAGTTCGAACTGTCAAGACCTAGAAATAGAAAAGTTGAGAGTGAATGAAGCGAGAATCCAGAGTTTAAAATCATTTTTAAATTCTTGCAATAGGAATTTAATGTTCGCAATACAGTAATTTATTGCCATTAGAATTGAATCTGAAATTACTTTTGAATATTCTTCTTTTCAGTAATCGGTAAATTGTGATCTTTGATTAAATCCTTTTCCTTTTGGTAAGAGAACAATTTGGTGATTGTGAAGCATTCCAGAAATAAAATAATTTCGAATTATTCCTTAAAAACCGATTTGGAAAAGAGTGGAATTTTTCGAATTTCACTTAGTCAAAATTGTGAATTTCACTTACGAAGGTATTAAAAAAATGAAGAGATAAAAATTGAAACAAAATATAAGTAAAATGCAAACGTTTTTTTTTAAATTGAAGATTGTCATATTCGAATTACATCTTCCTTGACCTAATGACTGCCTAACGATTTTAGAGAGTGTAATTGAGGCAAAAATAACATCTAGTTTTCAAATATTGTATATTATGGCAGCCAACTGAAAGTATTTGTATATTTATTTTGAATTTCGTTACAATTTCAAATAATCAGCAGAATCCTTGAAAAAGCAATGAATGAATAATGGAACATTGCAGGATGCTGATGATGAACCGAAAAAAAAAAGACTTTCATGAGAACAGAAATGCGGTTTATCTATGAAAGATTAAAACTTCCCATGGCAAATTTTTATGTCTTGTATATGTCTTCCATCTTCAACTTAATTTTCGCAATGAAAGGTAAATTACTTTACTGGCAAGAATCGAGGTATTTTGACATATATCATAATAATTTATGAAAAGCATTTTTTTTCGAAATGCCATCTCATTTTATGCATTATGGTGATTTCACCTTGATTTTAATAATTAAGACTCTGTACTAGAGTAAACCATTTCGAAATAGAAAGATCTGAAAGCAATTCTGGACTTCACTTAAATCAAAAAATAATTACTTGTGCATGTTCTCAAAACAAGCGGGGCATTTATCGAAACATTAGATCTTTCTTTAAAGAGGTTCTCGAAGAAGAGTTTAAAATGTCTCCGGGAAAACTAAACACTTCATTCCTCTCCAAAACAAGCTCCATAAGAGTCACATTATCAAAGAACTTCTGAGGAGCATAAAATTAAGTTGGCTGAAAACTTTCACCGGAGTAGCTGTGTTTAACTTTTAATCTCCGATGAAAAATTAAACCCGAAAAGTACGAAACTTTTAATAAGATAATTGAATCGGGTTTATAATTAAGAGGGACTCTGTCGAGCAACTCTATTTACTTCCTTTATTTTCCTATCCTAATTTAAGATAACAGGCTTAAAGCAAAATTTATTTTAACAGCGTCTGTCTTGAGATCTGAATTCTTGCAGGGGATATTTCAATTAAATTTCTTGACGTTGGAATTTTCGGAAGTTGCTTTTTTCTACCAGCGCGTACAGTAGGAGGGTTTTATATAAACAAAAAATTATAAAGAAATGAGAATAATTAATGTTTTTGAATCTTTAATGTAACATTCTGCGTCAATTATTTTTTTTCTAGAAACTAAACTAATTTTTTGTTCGGAATAATCTCAAATATAGGGCTCTTACAAAAACTTCTTGGTATATATAAAGATAGAAAGACAGAGATAAATTGCAGATTGCAGAGTTTTCTATAAAAATATGACAACAATTCACTGCCTTCTCCTTTATATGATAGGTGGCGCTACTAGAGCCATCCGGGTTTTTCCCATGATGCCTCTCTCTTCTTCTTCTGTGTACTTGTCTTGTGTTGTTGCTCTCTGTCTAGCGTCTTGTGCCTTTTAATGTACTGTGTCGTGGAACTTAGCCATCTAATAAAAATGGTTCCTGAAATTGAATTAATTCCTCAACAGCGGCATTCCATATAAACATGAGTCTCGTCCCTCTACACATCTAAGAATTGAATTGATTACCGCTAATAATTATTATGTTTAATAACTTTTGCATGAATTTTCAAGTATTAACATTAGTAACACAAATTTTCATTTTAAATTTCAGGATGACCAAAAAAATATTTTTAAAGGTAGCAAAAACTGCTAGCTAATAATTTGTTTACAAAATCAAACTGCATTGTCCTTGATAGCTGTGTTTATATTTGACTTATAGAACTGGAATTTTTATTCTATATTAAATTCCATTTTGTGCTAATTTATATTGGTTATTAGTACATGTAGCACATTAGAACTCTAAATGCACTGTAAAGATGCTGTGTATGAAGCATTTTACCATAAGCAGGTAGTTGCTAATGGGTATTGAGAGATTACGCAGATAGATATTGATTGATATAGTTCCTGGTGCTTCTAATCCTACTTGGTCTAGGATATCTAGAACAATCTATGAGTCAAGGATTCATTTTAAAGGAGGGGGGAAGAATTTTTGGTGATCAAACGACCTTGAAGCTCCTGGGTAACACCTAAAGTATTTTATTTTATTGTGGAAGGTTGCCATCACATATTTGTAGGCTGTGAAATTCCAAAATATTGATTGATATTTAACCCTCTGATACATAGCGAGGAGCTCTCGGGAGGTCTAAAAATTCCCCCTTAATAGCAACGAAGGCCGGTCTGAGGCGTTTGGCGTCTTTTTTGGGGAGGTGAGGTTCCGAGATCGCGTAGGAGATAAGTGCGGTAGGGGGGTCCAATTATCCTTGCCAACCCCAGCCCATTTACTTGCGTTTTAAGGGAAGGTTATAACAGGGGGGTGGGGAAAATGAACACCCAGGTTGGGGGAGTCCAATTCATGTCGCTTCCTCCAAATAGTCCCAGTTTTAAAGAAGTTGGAAGAAAAAAGTCGCCTCGGGATTGAAGAGTTAAGTGACTTTGGAAGAGGAATTGACCAGTTATACGCACGTTATGCTTTAAGGTTATTTTGAGTCCCCCCCTATCATATTTCACACGTGTCTTAAAGGAACGCGGGTATTCATATCCAATAACTTACTTCTTGGTGGTATTCTTGGGTTTGCAATGACAAGAAATTAATTTACAAATTTGCAACGCAAAATAAAGCAAGCAAAACTTGTAAAATAAAAAAAATGTGTGGTAAAATTGTATAGTTTGCTTTCTAAATTACAAAAAATTAAGTTCAGGAAAAAAATTACATTTAAACATTTAATAGCTTAATGAATCGTAACATTTATTATAATTTTTCAGAAACAGGAGACATGAGACAATTTTCTAATGAGCTTTAAAATAATATTTCTCAGTCTTTTTTTTTATCACTTTGAACTAGCAAACGACTTTCCTATTGAATAGGAAACTGCTGAAAATCAAGTCGTGCAAGCATGTAATTATATTTGAAATAAATACAAATATATTAGTGTCGTATAGAATATTTTGCGCCATTTTTAGGTAATTGCAATATCTTCTGAGGAAGTTTTGACGAAAACTTATGTCTCTCTATAATGGTGTGTCAGGAGAGAAAAAGAATATGACGCTTTACGCGCTCACGTTAAACGCTTATAACTCCACAGCCAAATAACATACAAAGTTGGTTTTAGATTCATTTAACAGAAAAATGTGGGCATTGAATATTGCATAAAGAATTTTAGAATTTGGAAGAACGGTTTAGTCACAGTCGAGCTGCAAAATTTGAAATCGTGTTCAAAATCAAAGTCGAATGTTCGTTTCAATCATGAAAAATTTTGATGACGTCACAGCAGCCGATGCGCGCGCACGCAGACTATCCAAGTACATTAGGCAATTCATTCATCTATCTTACGCTCACGCGAAATATTACTCCAGAATTGTTGACAGGGTCCCCACTCTTATTGAAGAAAAAAATTCAAGGACTTTTTAAGAAAATTCAAGGACCTTTTACGGAAAATTCAAGGACCTTTCACGGAAAATTCAAGGACCATAAAATTACATATTGTAGAAATTGTTCATAACTGAATTTTTCATTTGAAAAATTGTAAAACGTGTCAATACACTTGATATTTCAGTTGTTCTGAATTTACAGGAATCAAACTACAAATTAAAATAATATAAAAAATAATAATAATAAAAATAAGTTATAAAAAAATTTCAAAAAACATGATTTTTTTTTTATATTTGATGTCAATAGGACAAGAGACAGTGTAGAAACAATAATGAAAATCAATAGAATCTTGACTGAAAACTGGAAATATATTGAGATAAAATCAAAAATCGTATCTAATTTATCTTGAATATCCGAAAGTCAATCTCAATTGAACACTAAAGAAATTCACAATTAATAACTATTTTATGCTTTTTGGAACAGATCTTTTATAAATCTTTATATTATATAGCTTTTAAGATTAAGCCTTGCCATTTTAGTAATTCAATCACAATGTAACAATGATTCAAACAGAATAAAAACTAAATTTTTAAATCAAAATTAATTTTATTTTTGACCTTCTAAAGAGACAATAATCAAAAGTAGCTATCAATAGATGATTGATTAAAATTTTAAACAGTTGAAATAGATTAAAATAAGTCACTGATATTTAATCTCCACCTACATATAAGTTTCAAGTCTAAGCAGCGAAATTAACTCTCCATACTGAAAGGTCCGAAGCGTAATGTGCAACCAACCTACAATTCGAGAACGTCCCACTCTGTAAAAATTTTCACCTTGGGGGAAAGGGATATTTCCTAGAACTGTTAGGGAAAGTTCGCTGTAATCCTCAAAACTGACCATTAACATTTCAACCCCGAACCAATTTCTTTCAAATAAAACCCCTCAAGATTGTCAGTCCTCATTGCGGTTTTTGAGGGGGAGGGCAGGGTGCTCAGAGAACTATTTTACTCTGCAGAGGGTGATAAGCGGAGAGGAGAAACACGAGTGCATTCCCGGAGACCTTCATATTTCACGTTGAGGAGAAAATGGGGGCGGAGATTATCCGCGGTCGGTTAAAAATTCAAGGACCTCATCCTTTTTTCAATGACTTTCAAGGACCTAATTTCATCAAAAATTTTTCAAGAATTCTCAAGGGCTTTCAAGGACCGTGGGAACCCTGATTGAATTACGACGAATTTCGTGCTAAAGTTAAACGATCATAGCTCCGCAACCAAATAACATAGAGAGTTGGTATTAGTTTCATTTAACAGAAAAAGGGGTGCATTGAAGATTGCAAAAAGAATTTTAGAATTTGGAATTACTGTTTAGTCACAGTCGAGTTGCAAATTTGGTGAAAATCATGAAGAATTTTACACAGATAGAGTCTCATAGTCACACTAGACTAATAGTGACTATAGACTATAGAGTTAATAGTCACAGAAAACTACTTTAATCACAGAAAGTCACAGTTGAGTAAGGTAAGTAAGTCTGTGCCCCTCAATCCCAGCGGCCGTTTTGCAGAGACAGCCTACCGACTTCTTTTTTTCCTTATAGTAGATATTTTATTATGTTAAACGTTCTATTGCAAATATAGAAAACAGCTAATAATTTATGAATTTGGGTTATTCCAAATCACTAAAATGCATAGACAATCTACATTTTTTAATTTCAAAACTCTCATAAAAAATTTGCACAAAAACTACTTCCCTATCTACCTGCCAAAATGAGTATTTATATCTACCAACATTCATTTTATCTCGCAATACAAACAACAAAAACGAGATAAATGCAGAAAACGGGTCACATTAATTTCTGAAAATGGCGCACATTCAAAGAACAACTTTACTTTTGATTTGAAACTCCATCCTTCTAATTTATTGAAGGTTGCCAATATACTTTTACAAAAATGAGTGTTCTAATGCTTCCTTTCTGTAAAAATGTCCAAAATCCAGGAAATTGCAGACAGAACGTCGGTATATTTTTTGAAAATCGTGCGATTCTGAATAACAACTTCACTTCTGATTTATAACGAAAATTTTTAAGTTATTAAATGTTTCCAATTTGCATTTGATAAATTGAGTGGTTTATTATTTTTTGATGCCTTTAAAAATAACAGGAAGACGAAAACATGTTAAATACTATTAAGTATAAACACTAAATAGAGAATGATAATTATTTTTTAAATATTTAAATTGCTAGCTATTACTTTTTTACCCAATAGTTAAAGGAAATATTACTCTCTTCGAATACTAAGACATTTTCTGAATAAGTGGAATTCTAGAAGCCATTTTCGTTTTATTTCTGTGGAAAGAGTTTATGCCTTTTTCAATAAGTAAAACTAAACATTGTAAATGGAACTTTGGAGTTAGATGTACAGAAATATCAGAAAAATGATTGATAAAGCTTTTTCTGTTTATTTAATTTTTCATTCAGAAGAAAGAAAATTACTGGCATCTTTCGACATGTCTGAAAGAATTCAAAAAATAGACACTATTTGTTCGAAAAGATGTCTCTCCTTATACTTGATGGTTATCCTTCATATTTTGTTGTCTCCTAGAACACGTTTTATATGTTCTAACATTTCATCCTGCTTTCTAAATACTTTTATTTAACTTGGCTTGTTTCATATTCGTAAAGATGGAATTTCGTAATCGATCTTTCACTCTCTCCCTGATGCGCTTGAGGTTTGAAATTTTGTACACTTGTGTATTCCTGATAACAACACAGAATTTTAATATTTTCAGAACTTATTTATCAGTCAATCATTAATTGAATTAAATTTTGTTCCGTACAAGCGGTGCCATCTGGTAGTGAAATTGAGAAACAATATATCTCAAGATTAAAAAGTAGAAAACAATTCTAATTTTCAGTGTAATAATAAAAGCCTGCGTTTAAAAACTGTTTTTGATTTCATTTATTAGAATCAGATTTAGTAAGGAGAAAGGTGTATAAATCATATTTAGATTATACCTCGCCATTTATGTTTCATGGAGTCATATAAGTGTATACACACTAATAATTTCTTATACAAAAATTCAAGAGTCAAAGAAAATATAATTATAAATACCTTAACATGTACTTTAAAAACATCTGTATAAGATAGATCTATCTATAATATGCTAGTTTATAAACTATTTCGTGAAAGAGTTTTTGAAATCGCAGTGAAAGCTCTCAACAATGACTACCTTCCGTTCTGAGGAAAATTAGCATTTCATGGGGGATTAACGTGCTGTGCTGTATTTGCAGGATTCCACGAAGAATCTTGAGCCTTCTTTATAAAAAATAGATATTTATTGACGATTTCCACTGTACAGACATTTTACACAAACACTCACATAACTCACAATACATTAATTCACATCGACTTCCATCTTAACAACGTTTCTTCTTCTTCGTTGCTAGGCAACATTCGCTCATCCAAAAATATCGTTCCCACTCTATTTTTATAACCTTTAGAAAATAAATGATACCAAACGATTATTTTAATGAATTTCTTTTACGGCCGAATGCTATTTTTAAATTAATTTTTTTATGGCCAAACGATTTTTTATCTAATTAATTTCTTTTCTATAAATATTTTAATAATTCTACAAATTTATATTTTTTATTCGTTACAAATATTACAGCGCTAAAGAGGTCTCAAGACGGCAAGGATAAAATATATATCTAAACAATGCATAATACGTTATTTCTGACAAAGTGAATTTTAAAAATCATCTGAAGAAAAACGTACTTTATACTTTTTTAAAGATATGTTTTGTGTTTGCTTGGATCTTCGCCTTTCTGGATGCAACTTTTTTCCAAATGAAAAAAAATAAATGTCTAATCGATTCGTTTGTCAAACGAATCGATCAAAAGGTATGAAAGTAAAAAAAAAGGGCGCGAGAAATGGCTAGAGGATAGCTCTAGCAACTAGGCAGTTCCTAGCGAGTAATTCTTTGGTAAATCGTGCATCACTCTGTCAGTTTTTTAATAATATTGGTTAAGAACGCAGCCGGGGATGGAACCCATGATTTTCTTCCTACTACTGATATTCCTGAGTCACTCTTTCGCTCAGCAGTGAGGTTAAAGTTAAGATTGCCTCGTTAAAATTTATTGCAAATTACTGTTGTTTCTGCATCTTCATGGAAAATGAAAATATAAACAAAAATGCTTACTTTTACAAATATCCACAATAAAGACTATGGAAGCTCCTGATGCAGCGACCAGTTTTATAGCCTGTAATCAAATATAAAGAAGATCGTAAGTGAGAAACTATAAAGCAGCATGTCCATATCGGAACATTGAAAAACTTCGAATTTTTATAAGGAAACACTCCAATCTTATCGGTTTTCGATATCGAGATAAACCAGACAGGGGTGTTCTTCCCCGTGGTATGTTTGGTGTTTAGTTTCTTAGTGAAGAGAATCGAGTCCCCAGGAGCACAAAGATATTGAACAATAGTGTTACAAACATAGAAAGTCGCTTCCCAGCAATGTGAGTCTTATGGTTGGGAAAAGAGTTTTACAGGGGTAAGTATGGGATGACTAGCAGCAGCCACGTCTGGTTGCCCGACCTTGGCGACAAATTTGGCGACGAAATATGGTATCTCAAAGGTGCTGGAATCTTCTCGATATTTCTATTAGGAGAGAAGATACGCCACGAATGTGCTAGATCATTCCATGTGACATCAAGGCCTGCCGGGGAAAACTATATAAGGAGAGAGCGTGGACGTCGGAGGTTGTTGTTGATCGACTAGGATCGCCTTGGAGCGCGAACGTCTTTGGAGTCCTATCCACTGTGCGAGCTGGTGAGTTGAGCGCTATTGAAAGTGCAGTTATTGTCGCTGCTAGTTATTTGCTGACTGTTTGTGTTGTTAAATATCAAAGTACTGAACTGTTATTACCTGTGAATTGTTGTCTATTTACATTGATAATCTGTGCAAGAACTATTGTTTCCTGTACCTGTGCTACGTGTCTTCCTGCATATTTGTGAATAAACCTTCATTCTCCATTATCCTGCATGTTGGACTGTTTAAACCATACACCCACAGTAAGACTTTTGGAACAATATGGTGCGATATTGCACAATATTCGCAATATTGTTTAATATTGCACAATATCTTATAACATCATATAATGTTGAGCAATACTTTTCTGTAACGGCAACTTGTTGTGCTACCTGGAGTATGCATTTTGGACCTCTTCCTGTTAACCCAGAGTTTCCCAAACTTTTCCCCCTCGAGTATCCCTTGATTAGTCTTTTATATTTTCCCTTACCCCCTACTGTCATATTCCCCCCACCAACCATCCGTCTATGCAAGGAAGTTTTTATCAATAATATTAAGGACCAAGTTAAGCTTAAGAGTCAAATGACTCGAATTAATAACTTTTGCTGGACTTATTTTTGATTTTACATTTTTTTCCAATTTTATAATAGTATTAATTCAACGCCAAAACAAATGAAATCAGTATTGTATTAATTTCGCATTAACTTATAAGGATAGCTAACATCACACTTAATTTTTTTTCTTTTTTACTTATTTTGAGGGTAGATTTAGTACTAGCACAAATTTCACTTTTACTTTTTACACGAACTTGGGGAAACAAAATTCTGTAACATTTTTAATCCCTTATGTTTTCTTGTGTTCGCCATTAGGGACTTTAAGTTCGCGTACCCCCAACTGCTCCTTCGCATACCCCCAGTTATACGAGTACCACAGGTTGGGAACATCTGTGTTGACCGACTGCGATCAAAATTTCATACAGTTTAATTTGGGTGTCAAGACCACACACCAAATTTTTTCTAGCTTTATTTTTGCGTTATCGTTTTCAGATGTTCACAAGAAGCAGACAACCCTTTGGCATGCTTAATCTAAAATTAGAACCGACATCTGACATTTTATTGTAAAGATCATATACTGGCATTCAATCAATTGGCTTGCTGCACTTTTGAATCATCGCGTCCACATTCACACGAATAGACAGATCGACAGACATTTGCAGCGACAGCATCTGGCAGTTGAAGCACTTCTTGCAAAATCTGATAAAGATCTGCAATTTTAGTAATAAGACCAGATGAACAATTTCATTTGTCTAGTAGTTGTATTTTTGACTTATCCCATGTTGTCACACATCTAGAGCTGTAGTCCCGTCGACCAGAGGTTCCCAACTTGTGATACGCACCCCATAGGTACTCTAAATACAAGTTGGTAATGGCGGAAACAAGAAAATATAAGGAAATAAAAACAGTTATAGAATTTTGCTTCCCCAGGTTATTAACTAATTTAATAACTATGCCTTTTGAATGGTTGATTAGTACGAAGTGCAATTTTACGCTATAGGAGAAACTAGAGATACTTGACCCTACTCTTACTTTTTCTAATATTTCTCGAATATTTGAATTGTTATCATCGTAA
>BGPR01025643.1:0-20718 GCA_013235015.1 Araneus ventricosus
GGGAAGGACCTCGTAGGTTTGAACAGCGGTCAGATAACGAGTATTGCACATGAGCTGGCACCTCCCTCTCCAAACTTCCGCACAAACCCAGAGGGAGGACCTTGGTTCCACGGCGTCAGATTTAACCCTCACCAGGACCACAAATTATCTTCGTGTAATCAAATTTCGAACCAGGAACACGCAGGTCACCTTACCACTAGGTCACAGCGGTTCTGGAGAAGGAAAAGGAAATTCAGGAGTGGCTTTAGAATCCGCTCAACGGGTGGAAGCACGGTCTGCCCGCCAGGGGGCACGACCTGCTGTAGGGGGGTGATGAAATTGATCTCAAATTTCGCAAAATCTTAATTCATCTACAAGTTGAATACCGCTTTGAGTGAACGGGATACAAAAATTTTCCCTGACCGGGAGGGGCCCAGCATCCCAGACAGTGCCCCCTGGTCCCCCCCACTAGCGCAAAGCCTGCAGATAATAATGTGTCACAGCAACTTGTATAAACACATTGTAAATTAGTCGTCGATTCATGTACAGTTATAATTACTGGAGAGATAGGATTCGAATTTTCATAATTACTGTAGTGAAGTAAATTTGAGTTTCCTATTCTAGTTTCGTTTATAAATTTCTTGTAGAATGTTATTTACATAATAGCAATTTCAACTTTTATAGTCCTCTCACTATTTCAATAAGCTATGTCCTGTTTCTGAAATGTTCTTTTAAGCTATAAAACCGTACCGAACGTACCTTTTTAGAAACAAAAGCAGGACCGTCGAATGGGCTAATTGGACTGCGCCCAGTCCAAGGTCGCCTATTATTTTATTAAACTGATTTTATTTTAATCCATTTACGGCTAGTTTTCCGTTTTAGAGAAATCTTCTAAAAAATGCATCATAATCTCACAAGAGTGATTTCTTTCAATATAAATTGTACAGAAAAAGAATTTTTAAGCATCCGTTTCTTTTGTATTCGATCTATGTTAGCACGCGTCAAGCGATAGATTGATATAGAAGCCTTTTCACACTGAAAAGAGAAGAATAAGTAAGACCAAAAGAATAAGTTTGTTGAATATTTTATTAATTAAATTACTTGTGTTTAGAAAATATATCAGTAAATACATTTATAAAAATATGTTTTCTTATCCGGAATTTCATATATTTTAGATTTAGATAGAATTTTTTGCATTAACAGGCACGATAGGCTTAGGTGGGCACGAAAACGTAGATTGTTCACGCAGGATTTCCTTAGTAATTTTCCATATGATTTCATGACGTGTAATATTAGTATGCAAAATATCATTGAAAAAAATGCAACTTGGACATTAATTGTTTAATTACGAAACTAAAATATGTATTTAATTAGAATTTTCAATACGTTAAAAATAAAAATGTGATTCGGTACTAGAAATCCATCGATTTTATAATGTTAAATTAATATGTATAACAGTACAAAATATATTCGTACAGACACAATCAGTGAGAGAATCCTAAACTAGGCAAGTAATAATAGAAATTACCATTTTTCATCAAGATTAAAGTAGGTAACTTCTATCTGTTTTATAAAGAAGCTAACTTCCAGGGCTGAATATACAAATTTCTACATTCTAGGCCAAACCATATTCTGAGCCCCTCTCCTTTCAAAAAAGTTATTATATAATTTTCAGTTTAATATACAATGGTTTTTTCAAACATATAAGCAGTTAATACGAAACGTGTCGTATCGGACGCTAAATAATAATCCAATCTTTGGACTTTTTGTTTCGCGTATAGCTACTTGAACATTTTGATAATTCTTCCGGATCAAATGAAGTTTCCAGGAAAACGATGACATTTAAATTTATAAAATTTTACAAGAAATGAAAAACAAGTTTTTCTAGTTTTTGCCTCGTAAATAACGTAGTAAACATAATTTTCTTTTTATTTTAGTTAAGTATTGAGGCAATGCAGCAAGCCATGATTTTTCAAAAATTGGGTTAAAGCCAGCTGTATCGTACCTGAGAAACCTATACATTTCTAACAATAAGAAAGTCGAATGTGTATGCGTATGAATTCGCCAGGGCAGAACGCTGGATCTAGAGCTATGAAATTTTACACAAACTTATACTATAGTGGTGGTGAGGAAATGTGTACTTCGGGAACATTTTTAAAAATCTGTATTAGTTAAATATTAAGCGATATTGGCGTTTTATCCTTGATGGCTTTGGAAAATATTATATATATATGAGACTGATTTGAAAGACTGATAATTTTCTTACGAAATAATTTAGTATTCTTAAATAATTTATTCTAATTATATTTGCATTAGAATCATTCACATCTTTCTTCATTTTCCAAAGATATATTTTAGATGTACATTGACTTCTTTATGAAAGCTTTACCACTATTTTAATACAAGATTATTTTAATAAATAATTTTTGTGATTTAAACCATTTTAACTCTTTCTACGGACAACTGGTACATTTTATTTAAAGCTTGGAAACAAAATCCGGGCTGGTAAATAAAAATTAGGGTTGAAGTGATCAGTTAATTTTTTTGTTAAGAGCCGAAGTTTTTTTCTTCATGGTGATAATACTTGATTTATTGAGTTTGTAATTTTCTGATGATTTTAATTCCTTGTCTAAAATTTCGAGATAGAATTTTTTGCAGATAATTGCAAAGTTGCCGGCCGCTTTATCAATAGGGGTTATGATGAATTGTTCTTGCAGAGCTTTGATACTATCCATGATATTTCGGTAGACATATTTTTCGTAATTAGGATTGTCTTTTGTAATTGCTTTTGATGAACTGTTTAAAGTTGAAGCATATTGACCATTTCCATTCGGGGAAAAATTGCACTGGTATATCGAATTTAGCGGCAAGTTTTAGGCAAAAGTTATCCAAATCATTAAGAAAACTTTTGAAAATTTTATTAATGGAGATCTTGAAAATACGACGGAATTTTGTACCTTTGCTCCTTAGTTCCCTTAGTTCTTGATTGTCAATAATGTCTAGGTTACCGGATAAAATGTGTTTATGGGAGGATCTATGTATTTATTATATTATTCTCTGTTGCAAAGGCTCTGTACTCGGATATACTTTCAATTCGTCTTTCCATATCCTTTCGAATTTGATATCAATGTTTGTTCTTTTATGTTTATTTTATCTTCTTTGTTTCTATATATATATATATATATATATATATATACAGAGAGTATAAATCGTAAAATGAAAAACGCATGTAAACCCCAATAACGTTTCCTCAGGGGATGATTTTATTTTATTCTTTTTCTATTATGTTTTGCCTCTTTTATATATATATATATATATATATATATATATATATATATATATATACAGAGAGAGAGAGAGTATAAATCGTAAAATGAAAAACGCATTTAAAGCCCAATAACGTTTCCTCAGGGGATGAAGTTATTGTGAATTGCTAAGATGTAAAAAGTTTGACATTTTCTTGCAATCAGTTACGCAGTAAGGCCTAAAACACTGATTTTCATCCCTAATGTCAATCCAAAAACAGAGAGGTGAGTTTTGAATAATTAAAACAAAAGTACAATGTGATATAACATTAGAGCAAAGTAAGAATAACTTTTACGTACCAGAAGGACGGAAGTTGACGTGGCAGTGTTTGCGGAGGGCCACGGTACAGGCCGGCGTTGAAGGGGTGTGAACAGTATAGCGAGTTACAAGTTTGGCGCTTAATTTTGGGTGTTGTCACGGAAGTGTGGTATGCTGGGAAGGATGAAGATTAAATGGAATAGCGATAACGATAGAAAGCGAAGAGAAATAGTGAAATAAATCAGTAAACTATGAAAAAGTGAAAAATGTCTGAAAGATGCGTTTTCGAGGTAAAATATCAGACATTATCGACTTGAGTAACCCTACTGCGAAGATTATATTTCGCGTCGACATCTCTCTGGTAATCAATCATTTACTTACATTGTTGCGCAAGCAATCACGCAGAAATCCGAAAAGGAACTGCTGTAAATTGAGTGCTGATTGATGTGGGTAGTTCGGCAGCGTTGATGTATCGTGATGAGTTGAAAAGAATTGTAACGTTTTTACTGTGTGGTGCCTTTTGTGTTCATGTTTTGTGCTTGTGTCAAATAAAGCAAGTATTTTAAATGAAGCGTCTGCTTGAACTGATTCAAAGTGCTAGAGCAGCTGGTAGCTGCTAAGAATCTTTACATAACATAGTGGCGTCTGCGACAGGACTGGCGCTTTGAAACGAGACTTCCGAAACGAAATATGCAGGCACTGAAGACACAACGAAAGGTTTTGAGAACCGCTTTTACGATTTGTATAGAGAATATTGAAGCAAAACTTCAAAACGAAACTGCTGAAGTTGAAGAATTCTCTTTATTGCAAGTGCAATTAAAGGACAAATTTCAAAGATTAGAAGATTGTCAGCTGTCAATAAGATACTGGAACCTACTGTCATGAAAGTAACTCGCATTTAAATGTTTTTTATTTCAGTTCGTCGTAATATTTGATACTTAAAAACTACTTATATAGACATCATATCAAAATCAATAAATCGTATCTTATTGTAGAAATTTGGAAGAGAAAAGGGGGTTCTCAAATCCTTTACTACCTAAGGTTCGTTAATAAGCTTAATCCGACATGGATTTAGGTCAGTGACTGCGGCGAGAGATTAATTATTCTTGAAAATTCGTTGTTTAAAATCGAAAATTTTTCCATAAGTTTGCCTGGATTATCGGCTCCAGCTGATCGTATTTTTTCGTTACAAGGGTTCATTTGGGCAGCTGAACGAGGTAAGCTGTTGGGGCCAGCTGGAAAAGAAATTCTGAATCTCAACGACAATTCAGTTTTATCTTATTTTGAAATCTATTAAATTTTTTTCTAAATGATAAGACATTCTTTTACGAAAAGTATCTACAGTAACAAAACCGAAAAAAGAGCCTTATCCAGTGCCCTGCTTAAACTCAGAATTAAAATATTTAGCTGTTTTGATTTGAATTCTATCTTATTTACATTCTGAAGTCTTGATTTTTTCACTTCTTTAAACTCTGTGTTAGTCTTATGAAAGAGGGTCGCTGATAGTCAGCTAAAAGAATTTCATACTATACGTTGACTCTACCTCCGGCGTGTCCGGATTTTAAGCAAACAATTATGGCAACAATATATATATAATTCAGTTTGCTTCATCTGTATTTAACAGATTTGTATGAAATTAAATTTTGCAAAATTATATTGCGTCCCATTATTATTTTGAGATACTGAGATAATTATATATTTGTGCTAGTAAAGCTTTTATGAATAATATAGTGCGCAGTATGTGTGCAAAAAAATTGTCTTCTTCAGTAGGTTACAGAACAATCGCGCGCCACTGATAAACCACAGACATTATAAAGAGAAGAAATTTTTTGCATAATACTGTCACTAACAATAATGTTCCGATGTAGAAAGTTAGTTTTTAAAAACCTAATTCCAGTTTTACTAATTGGACAAATTTGCATCCGATAACCTCTTCCAAGAAATTTAATTTTGTCTTACTTATTTATTATGGATATTATCTTTTATATATGGAAGCAAAGAGGAAGAAAAAATTAAAAATACAATTTCGGAACGGTTTTTTAACGAATAACATGGAGTTTCAAACATTACCCCTATACGTTTCTCTTCAAAGGAATTTTTTTTCATTGTAAATATTTTTTTCACAAAATGTGCTGCAACAGACATAGTTATTTTAATACTTTGGAATTTATCATATATTTAAAAGATTCAGTGTCATTCATGTCGTTTAAAATTTTATAATTAATTTAGACATAATTATAAATATTACCACTATTTTTAAATATTTTTGCTGTTTGAGAATTGAAATGGATAAATTTTAGGGAAAATCCTGCAGTCAGTGAACAAGTACAATTCGCTCATAATAACAGAATAATCGGACAATCCTAAGCACCTATAACTTTAGGTCAATCAAACGCCACTCAGCATCTTTCTTCTTCGGCGTCAAGCTCATAAGCAACTTACTTGAACTGATGAAGTACTGCTAATCTCAAATTCATCTGGCCAAGTCTAAATCGGTGTTTAGCACAGTTTAACGCTTTTTTTTCATTAAGGCTTCACATTAAGTCTCAGACCGAGTAGAAGTGCACATGCAATGGAACTCAATAAACTGTCTGAGTGAAGTTAAGCAAGAGATTCTAACGACACCATTAGGGGCAAAAATAGATATAAAAAAAGACTTCCACGTGTTTTACATTTGATATTTGCTAAGAATGTTTTATGAATATTATTGCTACTAGTAATACATATGAATTACGTTGATATTTTCTACGTCGCAGATTTTTTTATATTTAGTATATCGCTGAAATATGCATATAAATGTTTTTAATAAAAATTGTAATTGAATAATTTTTTTGCATTGCAGATGATTCAAAATTTATCCTATAAAAGTGTTGAGTAAAAATAAATTTCTGGTCCTTTTCAAAACAATTACCTTTAAAGAGTAAATAAAAAAATACCACTAAAAAGTTAAGTTATAACTTCATTTTATATGTATATGCTGTGTCTGTGAAATCAAAGGGTGCTGAATGGCAGCTGTAGTGATGTGAGCATCGAACGATCGACAATTGTCATTCTAGCCAGCCACACAAATCTGAGAAATACGAAAGAATGCGTCGATTACCCTCTTGACCACACACCCGGCAGTCTGAAAAAGTTTACTGAAGAATGCTTTCTTCCAAACAGTTAGCAATGTCTTGACAATTATGTGGACATCTAATACGCAATATATTCATCGGGATCATTTATACTAAATAGAGCGCTGCGAGTCGGCACCTTTTAGATAACTAACTTTACAAAATAAAAGTTTCTACTCCTCAATATTGTAGCACGTGATATGCTTTCTGGCTGTTTCATTATGTGCATAGCAATTTATGGTAAATATTTGAAATAACAAATGCGGGTTTTTTTTTAAAAAATCTTCTTGCTTTAATCTGGCAACACATGTGTGTTTACTTCGTTCTTGTGCTTCTACTATAGAACTGTGTGCACGTCGCTATCGTTATGATATTCACAATAAAATAAATCTTAACTCTACAATGCATGCATCTTGGTGATATCAGTTACTGCTAAAGATTATTGGTCCAAGTAATTGCAGTGATTTATTTAGTGAATTTGTTGAAAGAAATTAACGAGTTTTGTGCCACGTGCTTCGTTTAGACATAGCGAGCTCGGGCATAGAAAGACTGTGAAGTAAAACCAACTGTATAAAATGGAGTTCAAAGCTATAATCGAAAAGCTTGTCAGAGCTTCCAACTGGAATAAGTGAAAGAGACAGATTGAACTTTCGTTGCGCCATACTGACGTTTATGATGTCGAAACTGGAGATCGCCAGTGACCTAGCTTACCGGATGAGGCTTCATCTGCACTGATTTCTGCCTATGAAAAGGCGCGGAAAGTTTTCGTCAAAGACGACTCCCTGGCCCAACTAATTCTTGTGGGCAACATAGGCGATAGCAATATTGAGTTGGCAGCGACATGCAACATAGCTAAAAGTGTGTGGGAGAGGATGCTGTCAGTTTATGAATAGAGCTCTGACCAAAGGTTTCATCATTTGATGGAGCAGTTTTTTCGTAGCGAGAATGAACTGGAAGATGACATAGCAAGTCACGTTGAAAAATTACAAAGACATTTTAGTGAATTAATTGATGAGTTGTCTCCAAACCAACTCTACCACCAGAAAACTTAATTCCAGAAAACCAGAAAAACTGAATTCAAGAGTTTGTGGGAATCTGTTCAAATTGAAGAGCGAGCAGTAAATAAGTTGACTGAAAGACTTCGACTGATAGAAATGCGCCTGCCTTCGAAATCAATAGATTACTCAGCCCTGGGTTTTACCAAGAAGAAGATGATATAGAAACCTTAGAGAAAATGTTAAAACTGTCGGAAGCCAAATCATATTGATAAGGATTATAAGAGGAAAGAAAAAAAAAATTGAAGTTTAAAGTGATGCTTTTGTATGTACTTTAGAAGGATTTTTAGAAAGTGAAGTATAGACTGCAGGCTGTGGAGAATCTTCTCACATGACAAAACATTAAAAGAATTTTGCGGACTTCACTAAATTCATCTCACCTAAACTAGTATCTGTGGAGAATAGAGATGCAATTATGGCTTATGGCCATTTAACTGTTAGTCTGGAAATAAAAATCAATGGTAAAAGGGGCAGGCACCACCCAACAGAAGTGTCATATTTTCTGACATTAGCAGAATCCTTTTCTCTATTAATCAGACATTAAGGAAGGGTTATAACTTTCAGGCATCAAAAAGTGTTCCTTCTCGTGAGAAGGCCGAATTACGCATGAAAGGAAAAAGAACAGTGCTTGGATTTTATGTTTAAAAAAGCGCGCTTTATATCCTGTTATGTCTGCAGAAGAATGTGTTGCCTCAGCAGAACAATCCAGCATTTTTTGTCCTCGCTGATCAAGAATTCAGTCACTGATATCCATCTCCAGTATCTGTTCAATGCAAATATAATTTTTGTTAATGTTTATTTTATTAAGCGATAAGCCTCAGATAAAAGCTGAAAAACAGAAAAGTTATAGTATATTTTCTTGGTATCGGTTGTAGAGTGCTTATTCTGTCAGGCGGTTATCACTTTTAAATGTTTATCATACATATTTCAAATATTTCTCTATTCATAGAATCCCTATTCGTACGAAATTCTCTACGATATTCATTCGAGATTTTTACGATCTTCTGCGTTATTCACAATATCAAACCAAAATTAAGGAAATATTGTTAAATATTTTGGACTAATAGGGGTTGCATCAAAACTTCTCCTTCTAAAGATGAAATTTACTTTGAATATATCATTTGTACCAGTTTTTTTGCATTTATTGTTACTATTTATCTTTTCAAATTGTAGATTTTATGTTAACCTTGATGTTTATGTTATCATCCTTTTATTTAATACATTTTATAATTTTTCATTTCATTGTTCTTCAATTCTGCAGCTTCTTCTGTTAGAAAGTATTTTGATGGAGTTCAGCGCCATATGTAGGTAGTTGCAATTGTATGCTGTTATGCTGTCAGAAATTGATTCCAAATTTTGATATTCACTGAGGCTTAATTTTGAAGCGGTGAACCGAGTAATTTTGGGGACCCATGGCCCCCCGAAGGTGGCCGAATCCCCTGTAATGGTACGTTGGTGACGCTGGTTTATTTCAGTCCTGGGAAATGATTATCTGCTGCTGTTGCCAGAAGCAGAGTAGTGCATGTGTGAAAGTCCATCTAGATGTTGCTGCTGGAGCACAGTAGGAACTGCTGCCTGTAAAGATTATATGCTTCTGTGCAGAATACTCATATCTTTTGATATTATATTATACAGTTATCTGCACGATAGGGAAGAGACATGCCGGTTGGATTTTCTCTTGCGGATTTTAAGGTTTCTGGGTAGATAGGGGAAGAGCAAGTGTTGGAATCATTTACAGCCTATGTGACTTAATTTTCTTAATTTTTTCTGATTATATTGTTTTCAATACCCCACTTTTTGTGATTCTAGCTTAGACCTATTAAAATTAATTATTTTCTGCATTTTAGTAAACTTATAAAAGCGTGATTTTGAAAACTTTTTTACATTGACTATTTTCTGCTTTTTAGTCTTTAATATAGCTCAAAATTAATTATTGTAATCTTTGTTTAACTTTATAATCAATTTTTCTCAAATTCACTACAAGATGCTGCCCCTCGTATTCAATCAAAACTAGATAAAAATTAACTGATTAATTTGCAATCAAATTCCGAAAAGTAAAAAACATTGTATTGTCATCAGAAATACACAGCCTGTAAGAAATTTAAGGACTCTAACATTTTAGGAAGTGAGTAAAAATTCGATTATAAAATTCCGTCTTTAGAAACATGAAAGTCGTCTAGCTAAAAAAAGCATGTAAAAACGATTGCATAAACATGAAAACAGAGCATGTGGGATGTGCCGTGAAAGACCACAAAATGCAGTTGAATACAAGCGGTTTTAAGGACGAGATACGCTTTATTAGGGGTCATCTTAACAAATTTGATCGCCCTGGCTTAGAGAAATTTGGCGCCCCACAAGAACCATAGCTAGAAATAGGAGCGCAATCGTCCAAATTAGGAACCGTAACTATGAATTTTACATATGTGCAACCACAACCAGTGGCGTAGCCAGAGTAATCGGTGCCCAGGTCATAATATTAAGGTTACCAATCGTCCTTCTTTCCGGAGGACAGTCCTTCTTCTGTAAGTCCTGTCCTCCTCGAAAAACGTCCTCTTACATGTCCTCCATTTCGATATTTGAAATTAGAAACTGAATGAATTTTCTTCTGAAAATTAAAGCAATGGGGAAATAAGCACGTTGAAATTCATAAAAGGTGGTTTAAATATTCAGCTTTTTCAAAAATGAACATATTCCATGTGAATTTTTTTCAAAGTCCTTTTTCAATTTACTTTGTGCTGCGATGGAACTAATGCTACGGATGAAAGAGTTTTTTTTCTATTGGCTAATGATTTTTGAACCTGTGAAAAATGAAAATTAAATGTTGAAAGTAAGGATGATATGTTTTCCGACAAATTCTATACAATTTCTTGTTTATATATTTCCAGTATAATGTTAGAAGATGATACATTGAGAAAAATATTCATTCAATGGAAAAGCACTCATTTAAGTACTAATTAATTTTCTTGTAAGCATAATTGCAATTTTAAATGTTAGATAAGTTTGTGCTATAAATTCATCATATTAGAGTGCATTCTGTATTACTGTTTAAATGAATAAAATGCTTCTTTTATTTATAGAATCTATTTTGCTTCAATTTATTTCTGTCCTCCTTTTCATTATAAAAATGTTGGTAACCTTATTTTTTTTAATATTCTTGGAATTTCTTTTCCTAAAGTCTTAACTCCCTATTAATGCAAGATATTTTACATTATCTTCACGATGTTGCTACGATATTCAGAATGCCGCTCAACATCGTAAAGATATCATATTAATATTGTTAAGCATTTTCTGCTAATAGGGTGTCTTGTTACACAATGAATGTTTTGTTATAAAGGAAACTACATTGAACTATCCATCAATTGAAAAGAGCGCAATTATTGTGGAGTTAACACCGGTATGAGACTGATTTAAAAGACTGTTAATTTTCTTATGAAATAATTTAGTATGTATTGCTTGAAAGTATTTCCCTTAGAATCATTCAAATTCTTATTCATTTTCCAAAGACAATTTTTAGATGAGCGTAGACGCCTTCATTAAAGTAATACCACTATTTTAAAACAAATTTTGGAAATAAATATTTTTGAGATAAACTTTTTTGAAAAGTTGAGTTGGAATATCTAGCATTTTATTTAAAGCTTGGAATTTTATATCCGGGCTGGTGAACAAAAATTAGAGTTGAAGTTGTCAGTTAAGGATTTAAGATAAAATCGATTCTAGATTCCATTTTATTCTGATTTTGAGGTTTTAGCGCCATTCATCAATTAACGTAATATTATGATATATATTTTGAAAAGGATTAGGACTATAATATTCCTCATGCATTTCAAATATTGAAGTAGGTTAAACAATGTTAAAATTAGAGAAAAAAACTGTACGGCATCTAAATTGGTATAATAGAAAAGATAATTTTTTATTTGGTACAGGAATAATTTTTTTGATATAATATTTTCCGAAGCCATCAAGGAAAAACTCCAATTTCGCTTAATATTTAATTAATGAAGATTTTTAAAAATGGTCTCGAAGAACAAATTCTCTCAACACTACTATAGTATGTTTGCGTAAAATTTCATAGCAAAAATTAGAAAACTTCTTTTTCATTTCTTGCAAAATTTTATGAATTTAAATCCCATCTTTTTCCCTCCTGGACCCTTCATTTCTTCCTTATGAATTATCAAAATGTTAAAGTTCCAATACGCGAAACTTAAAGTTCTACGATTGAATTATTATTTAGTGCCCGATGCGACACGTATCGTATACCGTACAGAGAAAAAGGAACCGTAGTCTGTTTCTGGGATGCGATAAACCATAGTAAACAGCGAGCATGGAAGTTCAACTTAGAAACCGCAAAAATTCAAAGTATCGAAGGAGGATTGTTAGGAAGGTGACCAAACTTTTTGAAAAGAAAAGGAGGAAAGATATCGTAAATAAAAGAAATATTTTATTCCAACAATAATACAGAACACGCTATAATATGATTAAATGCATAGTAAAAACATGGATGAGAACACTTTTCGAGGCGGGACAGAACTAATAACCTCTCTAATTAAGGATGGTTGGTCACATTAGAAAAATGCATGAAAAAGCAGAACTATTGCAGAAGACGTCAGATTTCACAGGGACTGCGAAACAAAACAATGTTAGACATTTTATGCCTAATCGGAAGATATTTTACAAATGCGTTGTCAGAATACCTTTGCTCATTTGAAACATGACTTAAAGAATTTAAACTTGTTCCGTATTCAAGTATCTACAATAATTTCATAGTCTTTACACAATACAGTGGGTTGCCCATATAATTTGGGCATTTTAAAATTTGCATATTTTTTCGAATATCTATCGAAAATCTGCATGGATTTTCTTCGAATTTCGAACATGTATAGATTAGTATGGAACTCGAATTTTACGATGAGGATTGATCACGAGATAATTTAAGGTACCGACCAAAAATTCATTCCATTTTCAAAATTTCGTCTCATCCTGTTTCAAAGAAAGTTGATAACGAGATGAAACTTTCATCAATGGTTAAGTTTTAAGTTTGATGTGCAAAATATTTGCATGAATTTTCGTAAACACCTCCTCTTAAAAAAATCCCAAATTTTACAGCATGGTTTTGCCTATAATTTGCAGAATTTTAAACCAAATTCTAAAAACTAGCAGAATACATTACAATACATTAGTGATGCATTGTAGTAAAATTGGAAGTAAATACTTTGATTATTAAAAGAAATATGGGTACTTAAGTAAATAATTTTTTACTGCTCATGTGCGAAATGTAGGGTGATTTTTTTTTTCATGACATAAGAGCCAGATATATAGGGCAACTTATTTAAAAAATTCCAGTTCAATGTCATTAGTATCCAGAAAGATATCGGTATTGCAACTTGGTGAATGTCGGTACACTCTAAGAGAAGCTAAATGATGAGGGCTGTTGCACAAACTAATGTTTTTTAAATTTGAATCTTAGAATAGTATTCGTCGAACTGTAATTTAAAATATGTATTTAATTTATAAGTATATATAAGTATTCAGGATATTCAACTTTCATAAAATTCAGTGTTACTGTTCGAAGATTCAAGTTTAAAAATAATCAATTTGTGCAAGAACTCTCTCCATTTAGCTTCTCTTAGATTGTAGCGAAATTCGCCAATTTGCAATGCCGATATATTTCTGAATACTAATGGCATTGAACTGGAATTTTTTATATAAGTCGCCCTATATATCTGGCTTTAAAGCCATGAAAGTAAAATAACGCTATATTTTGCACAGTTGCAGTAAACATTCATTTAAGAAGAATACTCATATTTCCTTTAAGATTCGAAGTACTTACTTGAAATTTAGATACCATGCTTCTCTAACACATTATTACTAATTTTGTAAATTTCATACAATTTGGTTTTAAATTCTGTAAGTTATAAGCAAAAAACATGCTCAAAATTTTGGGATTTTTTTAAGAAACCTTTATATATTTGTGAATATTTGTGCTATGTTTACGAAAATGCATGAAAATATTACGCACATCAAGCATAACCATTGCTGAAAATTTCATATCAGTATATGATGACTTTGAAACTGGATGAGTCGAAATTTGTTTTGTCTTCTTCACTTTCTGGTCGGTCCTCTAAATACTCTCTTGATTGAATCTTTACCGTAGAATGTGAGGTCAATTCTAATCTTTACATGTTCGAAAGTCTAATAAAATCCATGCAGATTTTCGGGAGATATTCGAATAAATATTCAAATTTCAAAGTGTGCACATTGTATTGGAAATAATCGCAAAAGGATATTTTTGAAAAATATCTCACAGATACAGTAATTAGTCCAATTGCACAGTAATTGGACTCTGCAACCATATTAAGAGAGGTATATGCTACGACATAATACCGGTAATGAAAAGTCCAGCATGGAAAAAAAATGTCGAAAGAAAACAATATTTTCTTACATTAATTTTCACTTTGGCGAATGCATGCGAATGAAGGATTTGATAAACAGTAGAATACATTGAATTTAATTTTATAAGAATAGAAAGTATTGTTATAGAAATTGCGTTAAAAATTAATTTTAAACGTTAGTTGGAATAAGAGAATAATACCGCAATGGAATTAGTATCATTACCGCAATGGAATTAGTATCATTAAAAAGACAACAATTTTCTACTCTTTAAGGTGAAGTAAAAGTAATTGTCGTGCAATAAACATTTCAGAAGTTTTTGGCGAAAAACGTTAAAACATTAGGCTTAACAGCGGCTAGTTTTAGTTATTTATGTGAATATCTTAAGAACTAATTATTTCTGAAAGTTAAAAAAAGCACAGTTGACCTAGAACTGTATACCAGAATGTCGTGTGCAAATTTCATGGATCTACAGTTCACCATTCAGGAGGATATGTTGTGACAGAAACATGCATTTTCGGTTTTATATTATAGATTGAGGCAATTCAGCAAACCATGATGTCTCAGAAATGTAGTTCAATATAGCAGTAGCATATTTATATATCTCTACTAATAAGAAATATGAATATGTGTGTGCGTTTGAACTCGCCAGGAAGACCGCTGTACATAGAACAATGAAATTTTGCTCAAGCATTCTATAGAGGTGGTGGGGGAATGTGCGCGTCGGAGCAATTTTTTTAGTCTTTATTGATTAAATATTAAGGGAATTTGGCATTTTGGCTTGATGACTTCGGAAAATATTATACACCAAAAATGATTTCTGTACTAAATAAAAAATATTTTCTATGATACCAATTTAGTTGCCGTATATATTTTTCTAATTTTAAGATCGTTTTCCCCAGTTCAATATTTTAAATGTATAATATTGAGGAATATTATCATACTAATCGTTTCCAAATACATATCAGAAAACTACGGCCATCGACTTAACGTGTTGCGCTAAAATCTCAAGAAAGGAAAAAATCCCACTGTCTTTTTCATTTATATGCAGGCCGCTAGAAGCCACCGCGAAAGACCTCATTGTTGTGCGGTCACGGGGCGCTGCCCCTGCTATTTAAGTCCATATGTCTTTTTCAAGACATAACTTCAACACTAATGTTCGTTTACCAGCTCGGATAAAAAATTCCAAGCAGATCATTATATAAAGTTTGGTAAAATTCTAAAGTTTAAATACTTTATATAAGAAAATAATTTTAAGAAATAATGGTAACAGTTTAATAAATACCTCTATGCACATCAAAAATTTCTCTTGGAAAATGAATACAAATGTGAATGATTCTAAGACAAATTGGTTCAAACAATACTTACTAAACCATTTCGTAAGAAAATTGTCAGTCCTTCAAATTAGCCTCACACCAGAGTTAAGTCTAGAATAATTGCACTCTATTCAATTGAAGGAATGTTCATTTATTGTATGTTATGTAGTTTCCTTCTATTACAAAAGATCATTGTGTAACAAGACAGTTTTGGAAAATAAATTAACGAATATGACAAAAATAATATGACCAACTTTTTACAACCAAAAGGAGGACACAATTGAATTCAAAAAAAATTCTGTAAATTAGACAAACATTTTGTTCATTGCAACAGTAATACAGAATGCACAATAATATGATAAATCCATAGCAAAATATTTTTAATATTTAAAATTGTAATTATGCTTATATGCCTAATAACTATTATTTTAATGAATAATTTTCCTTTGCAAAGTTTTTAATTAATAAAAAATATTGAATCATTAGATATGAAATTTTCAGTGAGACCTCCATTACTTCACAGATATTTGTCAGAAAATTTAAAGAAAATCTATTCAGTTTTGAACTTTTTTAGCGCAAAAACAATTTATAATATTTCTCTTTTATTTATATTGGTATATTTTTTTACATTACATAACATACATTTGTTTATTGCCAAAGACAAGGCATTTTCAAGAAAACCAAAACCTATCGATGGCACAATTCTGTTCATATATGAAATATTTAAAGAAATTAATAACAATAAAGGACTTTGTGCCAAAGTGTGTCAGAGAATAGAAATAACACGTCAGTGGGTTAAATTTCATATTTGTGTATGTTTTTTAAAAATTTTGTTCTTTTCGACCATTGGCAACTGAGTAGATTTGTCCTACTTTCAGAACAGGTTGTTTTATTTTCTAAATGCTGTTGTATTCCTGCATTGATAATTGGAGGAGCAGAGGAGGAGAAGAGAATTTTTAGAAGTGTTCAAACTCGGTAATTTTGTCACACTTTAACATTTAACTCAATCTGTTACATATTTGTAAAGATGGAATTTTGTGAATCAATTTTTTGCATGCGTCCTGGTGTGCTAGAGTTTTGAAATTCCGTACACTTATGCATTTCAATGACAATACGAGCTATTTTCATATTTTCAGAACTTAATTATCAGTTAATCGATTGATTTAATTAAATTTTCATTCACTTCTAGGGGCACTACCTGGTAACGAATTTGATCAAAAAATGCATTCTACGATTCCATAATATTTATAATAATAAATTGTGAATCAAAGACTCAAAAGCAGAAAATAATTAAAATTAAAAAATATCTTTAGTACACTTAATGACACTGCATGTTTAAATTTTTTTTAGTTTTCGTCCACTTCTAACTGTGAATAAATTTTAATGTTTCTTAGGCGTCTAAATCTTCCACTTCCAGCGTTAAGCGCCTAATTGTACCATTTGCATTAATTCCTTTATTTCTTAAAGGAAAGGAACATCTAAGCATTCAGCTCAAGTGAAGAACTGGAAAAATACAATGATTCGTTATTCAATAGCTAGAAATGGGCACACATCTCTTGACTGAAAGGCATTTCTTATTCATATGAGTATAGACTTCCTTTAAATCATATTTACTCATAAAGTGTTGATGCAGGGTGTCCCACAAAGGACTGCCTCTTTCAGGGCCGTCTTAACAATTTTGAACACCCTGGGCTAGAGTGATTCTGGGTTAATAATGGTATAACGGTATTGGAATAACGTTTATATTGGGAACTAGGAATTTGGGGTGACTGTGGCCCAGCGAAAATAGCTACCTAATAAAAGTATTGAGTAACAAACGATGACATTAAATATCATCATGCAGCTGCCTACTTTATCATTGATAATGTATCTTCTATTATACGTATATCTTTAGGTTCTCTCACTGATTGTCTTTTTACGAATGCTTTCTGAACTGATGTGCATGTTTATGTAACATTACAAAATCGATGTCTAACTAGTTAAAAGTTCTGATAATATTTTTACTTTTAACTCATTTAAAATTATATTTATTATAACCCTATCTCTACAATATCCCAACGATATTTTTTCGACATTGTACAGCATTCTCAATATCGTAGAGATATCGCATCATGGCTTGTGCTAATAAAGAAACGTTTGATTCCAAACTAAAATAAAATCAACACCCATCGTCAGTAGTAAATTTTTAGGCGCCCCTGTGCTTCAGCCCAATTTGCTCATTGGATAAGACGATCCTGCCCTCGTTTTAATGTGAAATACCTCGGCAACGGATATCGATAGAAGATTAAAACAAGTGTCATCTTTATATTAAATGTCTTAAAAATCTGATACCGAAGTTTCCAAATTAGTTACCAATATTGCCAAGACATAGCGCTGTATGCTGTAACTGAAGTACGGAGTCCGAGAAAAAAGCTATGAACTATCCACTCGTTTCATTTTTCTCTCATCTCTGTTGCTGAGATATTTAATCTTAAAATTAGCCCTTTTAATGAGTCGTTTGTGGAACACCTTGTATGAAGGTAAACATATAGTATTGTTACAAAAGGATGGTCAATAGTGAAAAGGCGGTTCAACAAACTAAGCATGTTTCCTAATAGTTTGCCGAGTCTCAGATGAAAACTTCAGGACATAGAGGGTGCGTCAGTAGCCATGCAGAAACACAAGAGCAATGAAATAGCATTTATTGGGCTCTACTGTTCTGTGGGGCGAATACCTCAAGACACGTCTAGCATGGAGGATGGAAGGATTGACGAACTCTCAAACAGCATGCTTTTCGGCACGCGTTCTCAGCGCCGCTGTAATTCTGCTCATTAAGTCCTCTGCTGATTCCACAGAAGTTTCACACACATGACTCTTAAGGTAACTACGTAAAAAGAATAATTAATACAAATATATTATTTTTATGTTTCCTCTCGCAAAATTCAATTTGACATTAAGCGCCCTCTACAGAACAGACTACTCACAGTCCAAGTCGCTTGTTCTGAACTTGTCAATTTTATCTTGAAATTTAATATCCCATGAAAGTAGAAAAAGATTACGACGATGTGATATTTAAGGTGGTCGTCTAAAGCTTATAAATCACCAAAATCATATCAGTACCGCTAATATGTATTGTTGAAGTCTAAAATTTTGTCAAAATGGTCCGACATATCACTATAAGTAATGTGTGAAACTCCAAAATTCTCAAAATGCTCTTAATATTTTTAAAAAATCAAAAAACCCAAAATATTCATTAAATTTCGTTAATTTCTTTTAGTACGTAACGGTGAAGATAGATGGCGCCCAAAGTGCCGGTCAGATATGCTCTTGGACTCTTTCATAGTAATAAAAGCTAATTTTGTTCATTTTTGAAGAAAATAAATATGCATGAAGAGTTTTAATAATAGTTTCTCAACGGTTAAAGATTCTTTTTAATGAAAAAACGTCTAATTTTTTTGAAAATCGATATTTTGTCCTGTGTGTATAGTAATTAGGCAACCCTATGCGGAAAACCTTTGAATACAACGATTGGGTCTCTTTAGAACGTGAAGAGTTCCTCCCTCCCTGCTGCCGCGTAATTGCATTCTTCTTTCCAAGGTCGAAAGTAAGCTAAACGGTTCCCCTACGGGTGGAAGTTTTATTGCAGTTTTTTTTTATTTTTCCTGCTGTAGAGAAGGGGATTCTTTCGTTTCTGCTGCTGCACTGCGATTAACCAGATTTCTTTTGTAGCGCTCTTATAATATACAGTGGCGGACTGGCGAGGTTTCCAGCTTGCCCGATGGCAAGTGGGCCCCCTTAAACAGAAGACAATTTGGGCCCCCGGGAAATATGGGAGAGAAAAAAGAACTCTTTCTCTAAAGCAAATAAATAAAATAGCCCTGTACCCAATAATTGGTGTACTTTATACCCCGTGTTTCTTATATAATATTTAACTTACGGAATTTAAAATCAAATAACTTTAAACATAGTTTCGTTATTTTAAACATAGAAAATTAAAGGGTGTTAAAAGGGATTTATTTTAAAAACGCGGAAAAATGAAATATATAATAAAAAAATAAATATATAATTATTAAATATTATAGATTTAAATTAATATAATTAAATATAAAAAATTCAATACATATAATTTATTAATGTAATTAATGTTACGATTATTGATATGTGTGGGCCCTCACTGACACCTGGCAACCACTATTTTCAGACCCAATCCGCCACTGACTATATACGTTAGTTAACTCCATCTATCTCGCTGTCTATACTCTTGTAATTATCATCAATAATAAATTTATTGATTTAAACAAGATGTAAAGATTTAATTAAATATAATGTATAGAAGATCATTTTTGATAGTTATTCTAGCATTTGTGGCTACTTACATAAATTATTTTCTTGATTGAAATTAATAATCACATCCCTTTTTCAAAGTTGCGATACAATAATGAAAGAAAAAAACGTGCTATTTATTGAAAGTGTCAAACGATAACTTTACCCTTGGGTACTAAACTCAAAAGAAAAAGAAAGTAAATATTTGTCATCGAAATAAGAATTGTGCTTACAAATAAACACAGCGACAGAAACACAAAATTCTTCTCCATGCAAATAAACATTTGATAGAACTTAAAGAACAGTTACAATCATACTAAAATTATCACAAACACAATTTTTTAAATTCTCCATATTTTTAAATACAGTAAACATTTCTAGAATATTTTTTCATTTAAAAATATTTACATTTCATTTTTAATATGGGTCATTTCGTGCTGTGTTTAAAAATTAAACATACATCAATTATGCGAATATTTAATTTTTACTTATTTTTTGTGGACTCGAATGAATCTACCAAAACTGTAGGAGAATAAGTATACTCTCCCTATTTATATATTTATAAAGAAAAGCGGAAACCTATGACATATTTATGAAAAGCATCATAATCGAGTTTATTTTAATTCTATATTTACTTGTTTAATAATGTATATAAAGATGAATGCTATTTGTCTTATTAAAAAATCGTCATTTTAGCTTGATATTGATGAAATTTGGTACAAGAGTAGAATCGCTATCAACTTTTCAAAATTCAGAAGATAATTAAAATTTCAGCTAATAAAAAAGTCGGCAAGATTTTGCAGTTTTTTCGCCGTATTTTTCAAAAATATGATATCAAAAAATGACTTTTTACGTCATTTTAAAATTCAAAAAAATATATTTTTAATTATGCCAATTTTACGTTTTTTCCCCTCTAATTTAAAGAAATTTAAAAATTGTATGATTTGCAACAATACTTTTCAATTTTAAAACGACAAACTAATTTCCTTATTTAATCACATT
>BGPR01025644.1:0-22176 GCA_013235015.1 Araneus ventricosus
GTATATAATGATGATATACTAAAAAATGATAGTATTTGAGTTATAATAAAAAAACTGGAGGAAAAAATTATGTTTTTTGGCTATTACTAAAATTCCAACAAAAATAATTGGTGGCAAACCTCAGAATCGTAATCAGCACCCGAAAAAGCATAAAGAAGCAAAAAAATTACAACTCCTCCAGAATTGGATTTAAAAAAACGACTTAACGACTGAACTACTGAGAAAAAGCGAAAAAGAGCCAAATGAGGAAGTCGCGCCAAATGATAGCTAAAATGAAAGCAATTTCAAGCTGAGAAAGGATTGCTTTTCTTCCGCTTCGCATTGCTCTTTGAGTTAATATTGTATCCGTAGGACAGGCAAAGCTTGATGCAGCTTTGATCTGTCTCTCTCTTAATTCTTGATTGATTTTCCGTCTTCTTTTTACATTTTTTATCACTTTTTTGCCATTTTCATTGATCACTGAATTCTCAAAGTGGAAAAGTAAGCCAATTAGAATAAAAGAAAAAAAATCCTTTAAAATAATTTCAGGGGACTGTAGCTCTGCAGCTCTTATGGACGAGCCGCCACTGGTCCCGTTTTGAAGCAACACGAGGGATATTGCAAATAGGCAGAGTACTTATGAAATAAAAAAAATATATAATTTGTAATACACTTTATATGTAGATATATAGTAACATTAAAAGCAAAAATTAAAAGCCCGGAATTCTCTCAATTAAAAAATTTCATTATAAACATTATTTTTTGCAAAATATCTGTAGTCCTTTAACAATACTCCTTTTTGTATGGATTTTTTCGGTTATTAACTTTAACATGGCTGAGATTCAAGTACTTTGATAACGCAACATAGAGAATCAGCATTAATGAAAAAGAAGTGAAACTGCTGAACTCAGCTCATTGACATTTACAACAATCCAACATGAATGAATAACTGGTAGATGAAGTGAAATTTGCCATCCCATAACTAACGCCGATATTTCCGTCAATTTATACATAACAAAGTCAGCAACGGATGTAAGGATCAATACCGCAGTCGTCAAAACACTGCACTTAAAACCCGACGTTGCTGGTCCGTTCCTCGCTTAATTTAATTTTGCCCATAAAAACCAGCCTGAGTTGTTTGACGCAAAAACTGGAATTATGATTTGCGTGTCCGATAATGACGCAGACCAAAGGGGCGGGGATATTTCTAACTCCGCCCTGCGTTACAGACATGTCTGGGATTTTATATTATAGATGATTCGGTCAAACATTGATTAAAAATATTAATAAAGACATAATCTTACATAAATTATAAGCATTGTCGAAACGCTTTGAATATGAGATGATTATATGCTTGAATCTAAACGAAATACAAAAAGATAATTGTTCCTAATGCATTTTCAGCTTAGGTTTTTATATATATGCATTTTCAGCTAATATTTAGAAAAATCTGATATTTTATTTCAAGATGCTGAAGGACATAACCTAGAAAAAGTTGGAAGACACCGAACTTTTAGAAAGGATGAGTACATTGAATTCTTATATTGGACTAGTTTCGAACTGCTTCGAGCTCAATATATTCCACAAATCGCAGTTAAATTCCCTTTTAAAAGCATTTTAAAGAATGTTACACTGATCTAGTTTTGATGAAAGTTGTGATATTGCCGTCGCTTTTAAATAAATTTCAAAATTAAAATGTAAAGCACTAAACTCAGTCCCCAGTTCAAGTCTAGAAATTTCAGAATCGCACTGCTTTAAAAAAATTTTAGAGCGGAATAATTTTAAAAAACATTTATTACTAACTTCAATAGTCCATGATAAAAAAAGAGATATAAAATCTTACTCATTAATAGATTTATCCCATCCAGTGCTTTGATGTATTGCATATTTCAGAATGAAATAATTCGTTCTTTCAGTTTAAGTATTTAAGTCAAAGGTCATTAAAATAGTTAAACTCATTATTTTAATTGAAGTAATACTTTGCTTCATGCAATGCCAGAAAATCTGAATGATATAACATATTCGCTAACAAATATTATTAATTGTGTGGAAAACATGTTATTATATTTATTTCGGCTGAAACAATCTGTATTCATATATATGCGTCATTAAACCTTATTAATCAATAATTAATATGAATTCAAAAATTCTTTCTGTATAACTTAATAGAAATGATCAGTTAAATTTATTTTTCATATTTGCAGTTATTTATTGGAAACTATAATGGCAGATAAAAACTTTATATTGATTCTGATAAATTCCCCAATTCAAGAAATCTCAATAATATCCCTGTTCCTTTTAAAAAGATTTTTGATTAATTTATCTGCTTCTCGTTCAATTCACCCTTATCTGCGTCGGAATTAATTGCTACACCTCCCATTATGTTCACATCTTGAATTATTCTTCAAGTAACATCTGAATGTCCACACCTGTCTATAGAGTCATCCAGTGATTTAAATCATAATTTAACTTTATCAGCTAAAATATCCAAAAATAGAATCAATAAAATATTATTTTGCAGTTGAAAATGTTTCCTGTATTTTTTAACTCAATTATGATGGGTTTTTTTTTATCTTACTTGTTTATAGATAGCGCAAGAAAATAAAAACGAATGCGAAATACGTCAGATTTAATATTATCTCAACGTTTAAAGGTTTCTTCCATTTTTAAAATAGATGTAAAACCAGTTATTTGAAATCGGTTCACTAATTAGCAATAGATTCTTCACTCAAGTTTTCTGAACTAGAATGCACTGGTATCTTAATTATTTAAAAATTCATTACCTTCATCAGACCATCAGAGTGGCAGAAAAGAAAGAAAGCAAAGTTCTAAACCAATCGATACGAGTGAAATGTCCTAATGACCCAGTGGCAAGAAAAAAAGGCGAAACAGGCATAACTTAAACCGAAATTTTCTTTGTCTGAATAACAAAGACTGCGGGATTCACAAAAGATTTCAACTAATGCGGGTTTAATTCTCAACAAATCAGTTGCTGTTCTTCCCACGCAGCTGCTTGTGAAACTTCCGAAATAAATTTCCTGGGATTAAACAAGTTGCTCAGAAAACATCGTTTATCATTTCGCGAGGTACTCCATTGTTTTTCTGCTCTCTTTAAGACATATGGTACTCATTAAGATAGAGTAAATTAACTATTCCAGAGAATAATAAGTTGTTTTGTTAAGGTCGGTTTAGAAAAGTTTCTTATTGAAATTGTTTGTGTTTGACATTTCGGATATTTGTTTTAAAGGTGGTCAAATGATTTGTTGAAAAAAAGTGAATCAATAAAAGTCTGTAGAAATTTTATATTTCATATTTAAAGTCGTTTATAAATAGCTATTATAATTAATGTTGTGTAATTCTCTGAGGTGTCAGTAACTGTCTTGTTTACTCTGTTGCAAATGCCCCTTGATTTTAAAATTTTCAATTGCCAAAGCTATTCAAGTCACTATTGTTACGTAGTCGTAAAGTTGCTTCCCTGAAATGCTACTCTTGGCGACAAATTTGGCGGCCGTTTTGGAGACTTGGCGACAAATTTTGCAGTCATTTTAGAGATTTGGATACTTTGGCAATAAAGGGAATCTTCTAGAACGATCATGATTTGTAGTCCTTTCTCTACTAGGAGCCTAGGTTCTTTATCGAGAACCTTCTAGATATTACTATGTGGCGTCACTTCCTGTTGAAAAAGATGTAAAAGCAAGCTCTCAAACCAAGAGTCAATCAGTTGGAGTTTCGTCAGCAGTGAAGCTGGTGAACTGAGAATATTCGAGCGCGACTGAAAGTGCTGCACTGAGAGTTATAAGTGAACTCTGCTGTTAATTTACACAAGTGCTGTTTAATTTTGTTACCAGTGCCTCGTTAGTGTTTTTGCTCAAATTTTCGTGGAATAAAGATTCATTTATTTTTTTACTATCCTGCTTGTTAATATGCATTCACGTGCACCCACCAGACGATTTTTTAACACTCTGTTTATATTTCAGAATTTTTTTTTACCACTAAGTTTGAAAAGATTCTTTTATCTCATTACTAGTATAATAGCCCAGAACTCTCGGTAACGCTCTGACGTCACCAACGATAAAACTCGCACCATAGCACTGCGAGATGTTAAACAGCATTATTTCATTGTTAGAGAACCTAAATTTCAGTCATTTTAAATTTAAAAGAGTAATTGTCGTTCTAATTTCAAATTTAATAGCTCTAAAATAGTGAAATAAAATTTTCTATCGATTGATATATAAAATTTATCTCGCTATGATCAATAGTTCCCGAGAAATTTTAAATTATATTAATCATATATTTCAAATTAATTTCCGTTTTTTTAATAGAAAGTAGTCAATTACGTCGGTGGTATATCATGCGCGTGATATAGTTTGGACGCCACGATGCATCTGAATATTTATTGCAATTGCGATGATATAATTTGATAATATTTTTTGGCAACGGTAAAATTTACACAAAGACATCTGAAGTACAAGGAAAATTGCTAAACAACGAAAAATGCTTCACACTGAATGTTATTTACCAAGAAGGTTTTTGAATCAAGAAATATATAAATTATATGTAAATAAAAAAAATATTTCCTGTCATAAAACATGTTTATTTTATTTGTTTTCAATCAATGTTAAACATTTCTCTCGCATATATATCTATTTAAACATTTCAGATTTGGCGGAAAATCTCTCGAATGAAGAGGCAATTTGCACCTGTCATACCATGACTTGCGATTTTCTAGTTTTAAATGTTTATTGAATTAGACTGAATGTGTTCTGAACCCTATATACGACGAAAGACATTATATAAGGCGTTTCAGAAACATGGTCAATGATCTAAGAAAAAGACCAGATAATAATATAAGATAGATCTCTAAACCGAAGATAAAAAGAACTCTGCAAAAGTAGATCAGAAAACGACTTTCAATTTCTCCTTCCGGAAGAAGATCGTTAGCCGCAAACTTTGGTCTTTTGATCCGGTCCACTGTTTGTCATTCCCGAACTTCTCGAAAACTCTTCAGACCTCCTCCGAAGACGCAACTGAAGTGAAATAAAGGCGATCAAGGAAAGGTGTCGGGGGTAGGGAGCGTGGTGTCTGTTTATTAAATTGTGTTCATCGACAGTCGTTAACTCGGATTGTTACGATATCTTTCGGAGAGAAAAGACAGATATACCAATAAAGCCAAAATTAAAAAAGAAAGTAATACAAGCAATCCTAGAGTAATTTGAAGTAAACGAAAAGCAAACAACAAAACAAGGAATCCATTCTAGTTCACTTTTTCAAGGGCTAAGAACTAATCGAAATGAATTCAAAAGAATATTTAGGGAATCTTCTGTAAGAAGCAGGCCTATTTTAGGCTAAGACAGAGCTTCTCATAGCCCGAACTTTCCAAAACAGAGAAACCAGGTAGCAAATCCACAAGAACATATATCAAAAGAAAAAGGAAAAAACATTAAAAACGCTAATAAGACTAACAAAATATTAGGCATTAAGCTTAATTAATGAGCTTTCATAAAGTAAACTCAAAAACTTACCCCATGAAGAAACAAGCCAGATTAAAATAATTTGCCCGCGCTTTCGAGAAAAACAAAACCTTAAACACTAGTCTCCGTGGCACACTAGTCGGAGAGAAAAGATGCCGTGAGTCATTGGAAATATTGGGATCGGAAAATGTTGGTTTGGAATAAATATTGTTGTAAAGTGAACTGAAATTAAACTGCCACTAGGTGTCGATGTCTGTAATGTCAGCCTGCTAGCTGAAATATTTAACCAGATGGCGTTGTGCTCTCGGCAGCAGCTGAACTTTTATGTGTATGTGTGCCGCCCTGTTAGATAAAAATATATGTTTCTGAAGGCTTTAGTCTATTATTACGAAGACACCCAACAGGGGTTAGATGTATCTCGTAAGACTTTTAATTGCTGGAATTTTGTCTTGAACGTTTTGAACAAATATATTCAAAAAAAGATAAATAGCACTGTGATTCTGACAGTCCTGGAACCATACACTATTTACACTTTCTACTATGCAGATCGGCAGCAGCTGAACTTTTATGTGTATATGTGCCACCCTGTTAGAAAAAAAATATGTTTCTGAAGGCTTTTTAATCAATTATTCCAAAGACATAACACCACAGCATACCCCCGAACTCGGCGCCTAAACAACACCCTGCCGGTTGGATGAGTATGTGTGAAACTGTATTGAAAAGCAAAAGCAAAAAAAAAATACAACATTAGGATATAAATGCACTTGAAAGGGAACATAATTATACATGAACAAAGAAGAATAAAAAACACATTGAGGATTACAATCCGAGTATTATAATAGAAATTTACAAGGGGAGTTATCAAATTTCAGTGCTGTGAAAGGGTTGAATGTTTCATTTAGTTACATTTTTTCATGCAGTTGCAGCTCCATGATTCGGGGCTGATAGTGGTGTTCGATGCGACGAAAAAGAAGAATTGAAAAACGTATTACACCGGTTACATCAATGAAAATTGTCGCAACCATCCTAAAAATCGTGGGACTGTTTTCTCGTTCTGTCTTGTTATTTATACTGAGGGTCGCTGGAATAGTTACTCAAGGGTTGGCAGTGATGTGAAGGGCGAGTTTTTCGAATGAATTACGGAAGAATTGGTGGTGGCTGGATGCTGTTTTTAAGCTAGCGTGTTCTGCTGCTCAACTGGGAATTCTTCGGACTTCTGGTTCTAGGAGGTGAATCTTTGGAAGTGTCTATTTCTAGGCAGGAGTATGAGACGGTGTTGTATTTTGACTTTTAATTAGGTCTTCGTTAGTCACCAGGAATGTGATTAAATTATCTATATTTCGTCTTGAGAGTTTTCTGGATAGGCGCTCTTCCACCAATGGACTATGAATTGTGGGCTTGGTTCCTTACGGTGATAAGATAAAGTAAGTGGTCATCTCGTTGCATAGTGAAGGGGATTTCCTATTTCCCCACATCCGCAGTAGTCTGTAGAGTGGAGACCGAATCTCTTGAGGTAGCTGGGGAAGGGCCCATGGCCAGTGGCGAATTGGATGCATTCTCTGGACCAGTTCAGCTGTTTGCTAGATATTTTCGGTATAATGCTGTAAACCGATCTGCCAGTCTCACCATTATCCCACTCAGCTTGCCAACGCGAGAGTGAGAGCTGTACAAGTTGTTTCTTTAGGAAACTTTTTGGGAATGGAAGGCTGGCTGGAATTCCATCCGTAGTATTCCAAAGACACCCAGCGGGGGGTAGATTTATCCCGTAAGACTTTTAATTGATAGAATTTTGTCTTGAATGTTTCGAACAAATATATGTAGGATGGATGCCTAGCTCCCATGTGAGATGAAACAAACCATTTTAGAAGTTTAATTGGACAAGACGAACAATTAAGACGGCACGAACATTAAAGAAAATGGTAATTAGGAGGTCGTGAGCTGTACCTTTTACATCAAATCATATTGCATCGCGCGCAGTTCAGACGACATCGCATCGCTGGGGGAAAAAACAACCTCTGACACAAGCATGAGAGAGAGATCAGTCATGAGACGTGACGTCAGCTGGTAGTGCGTTGCCAACCAGTGGGTCTAAACTAGAGCTCCACACGGCATTCCTGACGGTGTGTGGGTGAGATACCGCAAATATTTTTAAAAAATAGCATTATGATTCTGACAGTCCTGGTACCATACACTATTTCCGTACAAGTCACTTTTTACAATGCAGATTGGCAAATCTTGCGAAATAAATATCTTCTTATAATGTAGTGTTTGATATTACACAACTATTCTAAGTCTGAAGTGCAATAATTATTTTGGGCATGAGAAACCTAAATTAGAGAATAGTATAGCATTAAAAGAGTAGTGCATAACTAATTCTATTGTTCACAAATGATATTTATTATTATTTTTTTGAAGTTGGTTCACTTATATTTTAAGGCCGAGATAATTAAGTAGAAGAGCAATTAATTGTTAGAAAGTTTTTCTTTAGCCAATGAATCAAATTGAATTAAGGACGACTTTTAAAAACAAAAAGCTTCAGATTTCAATGAGAAAAATTTAAATTTAATGGAATATGTGTTCTTCATTGCATGGAGGGAAAAACTGCTATGCTGCTAAGCAGGGCAGTGGGAAATAGTAGAAGTAATGTTGCACAATCAAGATTCACTTACAGAAGATTTATCAGTCATACTACCTCATTATCATAATCATCGCATAGCGAGCAGAAAGTCTAGAGCCCCCACGAGAACATACTACGAAACTTATATAAAATACTAGAAAATCACCCGTCATCGTATAACGGGTGCAAATTGCCTCTTCATTCGAGAGATTTCCCGTCAAATTTGACATGTTTAAGTAGATATATATGCGAGAGAAATGTTTAACACTGATTGAAAACAAATAAAATAAACATATGTTTTATGACAGGAAATATATATTTTTTATTTACATATTTCTTTATTCAAAAAAACCTCTTGATAAACAACATTCCGTGTGAAGTATTTTTCATTGTTTAACAATTTTATAGAAATTGAATAACCATGAAATTCTCAGCTTGTCAAACGTAAGTCAAAAGTTAAAATGTCAAAGGAATTCTTTTTCGAAATTCTAATCAAAACAAAGCACTTCTTTGCTTGTCAAACGTTGCCAAAAAATATCATGAAATTTTATCATCGCGATTGCAATAAATAATCAGATGCATCGTGGCGTCCGAACTATATCACGTACCACTGACGTAATTTACTACTTTCTATTAAAAAACTGAAATTAATTTGAAATATATGATTAATATAGTTTAAAATTTCTCGGGAAATATTGATCAAAGCGAGATGAATTTTATATCAATCGATAAAAAATTTTATTTCACTATTTTAGAGCTATTCAATTTGAAATTAGAACGACAATTACTTTTATAAATTTAAAATTACTGAAATTTTGTGCTCTAGCAATGAAATAATGCTGTTTAACGTCTCACAGTACTATGGCTTGAATTTTATTGTTGGTGACGTCAGAGCGACGGCGTATAATGTGAGCCACAGTTGACCGATTTCGAGATTGATGTGTAGGAAATCCAGTTAACGAAGAAGATAGCGTCTAAAATTCTGGCACAAATGTGTATATTATCCATCCATTCAGACCCCTAATCCTATTACACTATAAAAAAATAAAGTTTTATGTAATTAAATAAGCACAGAGTTGGAAAAAACGGGACGGCGTATAAAGTACGCCAACCTGATCTGAGTGTTCTAAAAAGTTTCCTGTCCGCAAAAGGTTAAGGGGAGTTGGAACCCTAAGTCCGTTAACCCTAACCCTGTTACTTCTAAGTACCTTTTCTCAAAATCTGTCACAGATTCATGTTTGAAATTTTTATACAAGTAAAGTACATCTTTCTCGCTATACTGAAATGATTTTTTACAATTTTTTTTCTTTCTAAACCGACAATGTTAAATTGGCAATTTCGATGTACCTTTTCTCAAAATCAGTTATAGATACATGTTTGAAACTTTTTATACGAGTAAAGTATTTCTTTCTAATTGCACTGAAATGAGGTTTTTTAAAAAAACTCAAAACTTTATTTTTTACAATTTTTTGTGCTTCAAAATAGGGTGAAATTTCACTATGTCTAATTAAATATTTTGTAAATTTATAAACAATTAAAAATTAACCAAAAGCTCATTTCAGTATAATGTGAAACGTGAACTTCACTTCTAAAAAAAATTTCAAACATGTATCTATAACACATTTTGAGAAAAGGTTCATCGAAGTTGCCAATTTCACATTTTTTTTTGTTTTGACACAAAAAAAATTGTAAAAAATAAGCTTTTGAATTTTTAAAAAATCATTTCAGTATAATGAGAAAGATATACTTTACTTGTATAAAAAATTTCAAACCTGAATTTAAAACAGATTTTGAGAAAAGGTACATCGAAATAACAGGGTTAGGGTTAACGGACTTAAGGTTCAAATTCCCCTTGAATTAGACTCATAATTTTAGGAATTAAAACACAGACAGTCTACCTTTTGACTGTTATGGTCCAAGATCTGATACATATCTGGAATTCTGGAGTTAAAGCGTTTTGCCAAATTCTACCCATTTAGCCTGCTGGGTTTTGAGTTATCGTGCACGAGGACGGACAATCAAACTTTCTTTTCGCAAATTTCGTACAAAGGATTTGGTGTAGAGACCACATACCAACGTCCAACCGTCTAGTTTATGTCATTTTGTTTGTGTCATCGTGTTCACAGATGAAGAGAAATAATTCCAAAAATTACTTTTTTCCGATTCATGATGGTATAAAACTCGGAGAATCATCAAATTTATCGAGATCAAATTTTTTGACGATGACAATAACTTCGATTTATCTATATTTCCATTTATCTATATTTCATATCGATAAATGGAAAATTCTACTTTTTAGCAAAATAGTTCAGTAAGTAAGGAAAGTAAATACTAATAAAATCAATAACAAAATGCTAATTAAATCATTACTGTTTTTGAAAACTGTTTTTATTAAATTTAATTAGTTATCAAGTAAATCTATCTATTTCGCTAACAAATTCTTGAAGCTTAAATCATGCAAAATAGGTGAGAATACTTTCAATTAAATTTCGTGTTTGTTTTCTCATCCTAACAGAGCTTGTAAAACATTGATGCCAATTTCCAAAATCTTTTAACAGAAAATTCACCATTGAATAATTAATCAAAGATTCCTCGTTTAGGTAAGAGGTAAATTAATAAAAAATATTGAACATAAAGCAGTTAAAAAGTGTATTCATGAATAATTCATTAATTTATAAAACTCTAGCATTGAGAATAATAAATATTTATTCTGATTTTAAAGAGAAAGAAACGTCATTAATTTGAATTAACACAAAATAATTTAGGAGCCATTAAAACACCACTTCAAATTAAAATTAAAAATCAACGCATTAAAACCCGTCTACAAGATGAAACAATTTTCTTATTTTTTTCGTAATTAATATTTTTCACAAGAGAACAAAAATTTAGTTCACATTTATTGTTCTGATAATTAGATAATGAAATTTTCAAAACGATTTCATTATCTGTTGAAAACATGTTTGCGTTTGAATCGTCATTTAAAAATAAAGAAACATTTATTTTTAAGATGAAGAGTCGTTAATTTTTAATTGATATTCATTAAATATAATAATCTATTCTGTATTTGTTTATCTTTCTTAATTAAAAAAAACCATCAATAAAAATTGTTCCAGTCATTATTTTTAATCGAAAAACATTATTATTCTATCGCTTTTTCACGAATAGTTTAAATCGTATGCAGTTTCGCATTAAATGCTTAAGGATTTTCCTATTTTCTCTGAAACTTGGTTATTATTTCATTTAAGCCGTAATAAGTTATTTTGATGGAATATTTATTACTATTAAATTGATAATGAATTCAGATTTATTTCATTCAGAACATGTTTACCTTCATTCCAGCATAATTTTAAAAAAAATTGAATTATTAATTGGTTTTTCTCTTTCTTGCTGACAGCTTTTGTAACGGCACAGAAAGAGAAAAACTTTTATAAAAGTTGTCTCTTTAGTGTTTCAGTATTTTTCTATCGGTATTACTAGATTTAATTGATAAAGTTTCATAATAAGAATAACTACGCCTTTATTTTCATCTAAACCAAAATGAAAGTAATAAAATATTCCAAACAGCTCTTCCAAAAGTTTTACATCCTTCCAAAGATTTCACATTAAGATTCATCCGAAAGAAAAACAGAAAATTAATTTATCACAAACGGATTTCATAACATTTTCCAATAGTTTCATTTGAAACGCAGACCACAGAAATGGAAGTCTTCTCCATAAAAATAATTCTAAATTGATGGGCCTAGTATAAGAACAATGGCATATCACTTATAAAATCTTAACCTTGTCCCTTTCTGAAATGAATGCGTATTTTCAAATTTCTTGAAAGAACATAAGAGATTTAATGAGTACTAAAACGTCCATTACCAGAGTTCGAACTGTCAAGACCTAGAAATAGAAAAGTTGAGAGTGAATGAAGCGAGAATCCAGAGTTTAAAATCATTTTTAAATTCTTGCAATAGGAATTTAATGTTCGCAATACAGTAATTTATTGCCATTAGAATTGAATCTGAAATTACTTTTGAATATTCTTCTTTTCAGTAATCGGTAAATTGTGATCTTTGATTAAATCCTTTTCCTTTTGGTAAGAGAACAATTTGGTGATTGTGAAGCATTCCAGAAATAAAATAATTTCGAATTATTCCTTAAAAACCGATTTGGAAAAGAGTGGAATTTTTCGAATTTCACTTAGTCAAAATTGTGAATTTCACTTACGAAGGTATTAAAAAAATGAAGAGATAAAAATTGAAACAAAATATAAGTAAAATGCAAACGTTTTTTTTTAAATTGAAGATTGTCATATTCGAATTACATCTTCCTTGACCTAATGACTGCCTAACGATTTTAGAGAGTGTAATTGAGGCAAAAATAACATCTAGTTTTCAAATATTGTATATTATGGCAGCCAACTGAAAGTATTTGTATATTTATTTTGAATTTCGTTACAATTTCAAATAATCAGCAGAATCCTTGAAAAAGCAATGAATGAATAATGGAACATTGCAGGATGCTGATGATGAACCGAAAAAAAAAAGACTTTCATGAGAACAGAAATGCGGTTTATCTATGAAAGATTAAAACTTCCCATGGCAAATTTTTATGTCTTGTATATGTCTTCCATCTTCAACTTAATTTTCGCAATGAAAGGTAAATTACTTTACTGGCAAGAATCGAGGTATTTTGACATATATCATAATAATTTATGAAAAGCATTTTTTTTCGAAATGCCATCTCATTTTATGCATTATGGTGATTTCACCTTGATTTTAATAATTAAGACTCTGTACTAGAGTAAACCATTTCGAAATAGAAAGATCTGAAAGCAATTCTGGACTTCACTTAAATCAAAAAATAATTACTTGTGCATGTTCTCAAAACAAGCGGGGCATTTATCGAAACATTAGATCTTTCTTTAAAGAGGTTCTCGAAGAAGAGTTTAAAATGTCTCCGGGAAAACTAAACACTTCATTCCTCTCCAAAACAAGCTCCATAAGAGTCACATTATCAAAGAACTTCTGAGGAGCATAAAATTAAGTTGGCTGAAAACTTTCACCGGAGTAGCTGTGTTTAACTTTTAATCTCCGATGAAAAATTAAACCCGAAAAGTACGAAACTTTTAATAAGATAATTGAATCGGGTTTATAATTAAGAGGGACTCTGTCGAGCAACTCTATTTACTTCCTTTATTTTCCTATCCTAATTTAAGATAACAGGCTTAAAGCAAAATTTATTTTAACAGCGTCTGTCTTGAGATCTGAATTCTTGCAGGGGATATTTCAATTAAATTTCTTGACGTTGGAATTTTCGGAAGTTGCTTTTTTCTACCAGCGCGTACAGTAGGAGGGTTTTATATAAACAAAAAATTATAAAGAAATGAGAATAATTAATGTTTTTGAATCTTTAATGTAACATTCTGCGTCAATTATTTTTTTTCTAGAAACTAAACTAATTTTTTGTTCGGAATAATCTCAAATATAGGGCTCTTACAAAAACTTCTTGGTATATATAAAGATAGAAAGACAGAGATAAATTGCAGATTGCAGAGTTTTCTATAAAAATATGACAACAATTCACTGCCTTCTCCTTTATATGATAGGTGGCGCTACTAGAGCCATCCGGGTTTTTCCCATGATGCCTCTCTCTTCTTCTTCTGTGTACTTGTCTTGTGTTGTTGCTCTCTGTCTAGCGTCTTGTGCCTTTTAATGTACTGTGTCGTGGAACTTAGCCATCTAATAAAAATGGTTCCTGAAATTGAATTAATTCCTCAACAGCGGCATTCCATATAAACATGAGTCTCGTCCCTCTACACATCTAAGAATTGAATTGATTACCGCTAATAATTATTATGTTTAATAACTTTTGCATGAATTTTCAAGTATTAACATTAGTAACACAAATTTTCATTTTAAATTTCAGGATGACCAAAAAAATATTTTTAAAGGTAGCAAAAACTGCTAGCTAATAATTTGTTTACAAAATCAAACTGCATTGTCCTTGATAGCTGTGTTTATATTTGACTTATAGAACTGGAATTTTTATTCTATATTAAATTCCATTTTGTGCTAATTTATATTGGTTATTAGTACATGTAGCACATTAGAACTCTAAATGCACTGTAAAGATGCTGTGTATGAAGCATTTTACCATAAGCAGGTAGTTGCTAATGGGTATTGAGAGATTACGCAGATAGATATTGATTGATATAGTTCCTGGTGCTTCTAATCCTACTTGGTCTAGGATATCTAGAACAATCTATGAGTCAAGGATTCATTTTAAAGGAGGGGGGAAGAATTTTTGGTGATCAAACGACCTTGAAGCTCCTGGGTAACACCTAAAGTATTTTATTTTATTGTGGAAGGTTGCCATCACATATTTGTAGGCTGTGAAATTCCAAAATATTGATTGATATTTAACCCTCTGATACATAGCGAGGAGCTCTCGGGAGGTCTAAAAATTCCCCCTTAATAGCAACGAAGGCCGGTCTGAGGCGTTTGGCTTCTTTTTAGGGGAGGTGAGGTTCCGAGATCGCTTAGGAGATAAGTGCGGTAGGGGGGTCCAATTATCCTTGCCAACCCCAGCCCATTTACTTGCGTTTTAAGGGAAGGTTATAACAGGGGGGTGGGGAAAATGAACACCCAGGTTGGGGGAGTCCAATTCATGTCGCTTCCTCCAAATAGTCCCAGTTTTAAAGAAGTTGGAAGAAAAAAGTCGCCTCGGGATTGAAGAGTTAAGTGACTTTGGAAGAGGAATTGACCAGTTATACGCACGTTATGCTTTAAGGTTATTTTGAGTCCCCCCCCATCATATTTCACACGTGTCTTAAAGGAACGCGGGTATTCATATCCAATAACTTACTTCTTGGTGGTATTCTTGGGTTTGCAACGACAAGAAATTATTTACAAATTTGCAACGCAAAATAAAGCAAGCAAAACTTGTAAAATAAAAAAAATGTGTGGTAAAATTGTATAGTTTGCTTTCTAAATTACAAAAAATTAAGTTCAGGAAAAAAATTACATTTAAACATTTAATAGCTTAATGAATCGTAACATTTATTATAATTTTTCAGAAACAGTAGACATGAGACAATTTTGTAATGAGCTTTAAAATAATATTTCTCAGTCTTTTTTTTTATCACTTTGAACTAGCAAACGACTTTCCTATTGAATAGGAAACTGCTGAAAATCAAGTCGTGCAAGCATGTAATTATATTTGAAATAAATACAAATATATTAGTGTCGTATAGAATATTTTGCGCCATTTTTAGGTAATTGCAATATCTTCTGAGGAAGTTTTGACGAAAACTTATGTCTCTCTATAATGGTGTGTCAGGAGAGAAAAAGAATATGACGCTTTACGCGCTCACGTTAAACGCTTATAACTCCACAGCCAAATAACATACAAAGTTGGTTTTAGATTCATTTAACAGAAAAATGTGGGCATTGAATATTGCATAAAGAATTTTAGAATTTGGAAGAACGGTTTAGTCACAGTCGAGCTGCAAAATTTGAAATCGTGTTCAAAATCAAAGTCGAATGTTCGTTTCAATCATGAAAAATTTTGATGACGTCACAGCAGCCGATGCGCGCGCACGCAGACTATCCAAGTACATTAGGCAATTCATTCATCTATCTTACGCTCACGCGAAATATTACTCCAGAATTGTTGACAGGGTCCCCACTCTTATTGAAGAAAAAAATTCAAGGACTTTTTAAGAAAATTCAAGGACCTTTTACGGAAAATTCAAGGACCTTTCACGGAAAATTCAAGGACCATAAAATTACATATTGTAGAAATTGTTCATAACTGAATTTTTCATTTGAAAAATTGTAAAACGTGTCAATACACTTGATATTTCAGTTGTTCTGAATTTACAGGAATCAAACTACAAATTAAAATAATATAAAAAATAATAATAATAAAAATAAGTTATAAAAAAATTTCAAAAAACATGATTTTTTTTTTATATTTGATGTCAATAGGACAAGAGACAGTGTAGAAACAATAATGAAAATCAATAGAATCTTGACTGAAAACTGGAAATATATTGAGATAAAATCAAAAATCGTATCTAATTTATCTTGAATATCCGAAAGTCAATCTCAATTGAACACTAAAGAAATTCACAATTAATAACTATTTTATGCTTTTTGGAACAGATCTTTTATAAATCTTTATATTATATAGCTTTTAAGATTAAGCCTTGCCATTTTAGTAATTCAATCACAATGTAACAATGATTCAAACAGAATAAAAACTAAATTTTTAAATCAAAATTAATTTTATTTTTGACCTTCTAAAGAGACAATAATCAAAAGTAGCTATCAATAGATGATTGATTAAAATTTTAAACAGTTGAAATAGATTAAAATAAGTCACTGATATTTAATCTCCACCTACATATAAGTTTCAAGTCTAAGCAGCGAAATTAACTCTCCATACTGAAAGGTCCGAAGCGTAATGTGCAACCAACCTACAATTCGAGAACGTCCCACTCTGTAAAAATTTTCACCTTGGGGGAAAGGGATATTTCCTAGAACTGTTAGGGAAAGTTCGCTGTAATCCTCAAAACTGACCATTAACATTTCAACCCCGAACCAATTTCTTTCAAATAAAACCCCTCAAGATTGTCAGTCCTCATTGCGGTTTTTGAGGGGGAGGGCAGGGTGCTCAGAGAACTATTTTACTCTGCAGAGGGTGATAAGCGGAGAGGAGAAACACGAGTGCATTCCCGGAGACCTTCATATTTCACGTTGAGGAGAAAATGGGGGCGGAGATTATCCGCGGTCGGTTAAAAATTCAAGGACCTCATCCTTTTTTCAATGACTTTCAAGGACCTAATTTCATCAAAAATTTTTCAAGAATTCTCAAGGGCTTTCAAGGACCGTGGGAACCCTGATTGAATTACGACGAATTTCGTGCTAAAGTTAAACGATCATAGCTCCGCAACCAAATAACATAGAGAGTTGGTATTAGTTTCATTTAACAGAAAAAGGGGTGCATTGAAGATTGCAAAAAGAATTTTAGAATTTGGAATTACTGTTTAGTCACAGTCGAGTTGCAAATTTGGTGAAAATCATGAAGAATTTTACACAGATAGAGTCTCATAGTCACACTAGACTAATAGTGACTATAGACTATAGAGTTAATAGTCACAGAAAACTACTTTAATCACAGAAAGTCACAGTTGAGTAAGGTAAGTAAGTCTGTGCCCCTCAATCCCAGCGGCCGTTTTGCAGAGACAGCCTACCGACTTCTTTTTTTCCTTATAGTAGATATTTTATTATGTTAAACGTTCTATTGCAAATATAGAAAACAGCTAATAATTTATGAATTTGGGTTATTCCAAATCACTAAAATGCATAGACAATCTACATTTTTTAATTTCAAAACTCTCATAAAAAATTTGCACAAAAACTACTTCCCTATCTACCTGCCAAAATGAGTATTTATATCTACCAACATTCATTTTATCTCGCAATACAAACAACAAAAACGAGATAAATGCAGAAAACGGGTCACATTAATTTCTGAAAATGGCGCACATTCAAAGAACAACTTTACTTTTGATTTGAAACTCCATCCTTCTAATTTATTGAAGGTTGCCAATATACTTTTACAAAAATGAGTGTTCTAATGCTTCCTTTCTGTAAAAATGTCCAAAATCCAGGAAATTGCAGACAGAACGTCGGTATATTTTTTGAAAATCGTGCGATTCTGAATAACAACTTCACTTCTGATTTATAACGAAAATTTTTAAGTTATTAAATGTTTCCAATTTGCATTTGATAAATTGAGTGGTTTATTATTTTTTGATGCCTTTAAAAATAACAGGAAGACGAAAACATGTTAAATACTATTAAGTATAAACACTAAATAGAGAATGATAATTATTTTTTAAATATTTAAATTGCTAGCTATTACTTTTTTACCCAATAGTTAAAGGAAATATTACTCTCTTCGAATACTAAGACATTTTCTGAATAAGTGGAATTCTAGAAGCCATTCTCGTTTTATTTCTGTGGAAAGAGTTTATGCCTTTTTCAATAAGTTAAACTAAACATTGTAAATGGAACTTTGGAGTTAGATGTACAGAAATATCAGAAAAATGATTGATAAAGCTTTTTCTGTTTATTTAATTTTTCATTCAGAAGAAAGAAAATTATTGGCATCTTTCGACATGTCTGAAAGAATTTAAAAAATAGACACTATTTGTTCGAAAAGATGTCTCTCCTTATATTTGATGGTTATCCTTCATATTTTGTTGTCTCCTAGAACACGTTTTATATGTTCTAACATTTCATCCTGCTTTCTAAATACTTTTATTTAACTTGGCTTGTTTCATATTCGTAAAGATGGAATTTCGTAATCGATCTTTCACTCTCTCCCTGATGCGCTTGAGGTTTGAAATTTTGTACACTTGTGTATTCCTGATAACAACACAGAATTTTAATATTTTCAGAACTTATTTATCAGTCAATCATTAATTGAATTAAATTTTGTTCCGTACAAGCGGTGCCATCTGGTAGTGAAATTGAGAAACAATATATCTCAAGATTAAAAAGTAGAAAACAATTCTAATTTTCAGTGTAATAATAAAAGCCTGCTTTTAAAAACTGTTTTTGATTTCATTTATTAGAATCAGATTTAGTAAGGAGAAAGGTGTATAAATCATATTTAGATTATACCTCGCCATTTATGTTTCATGGAGTCATATAAGTGTATACACACTAATAATTTCTTATACAAAAATTCAAGAGTCAAAGAAAATATAATTATAAATACCTTAACATGTACTTTAAAAACATCTGTATAAGATAGATCTATCTATAATATGCTAGTTTATAAACTATTTCGTGAAAGAGTTTTTGAAATCGCAGTGAAAGCTCTCAACAATGACTACCTTCCGTTCTGAGGAAAATTAGCATTTCATGGGGGATTAACGTGCTGTGCTGTATTTGCAGGATTCCACGAAGAATCTTGAGCCTTCTTTATAAAAAATAGATATTTATTGACGATTTCCACTGTACAGACATTTTACACAAACACTCACATAACTCACAATACATTAATTCACATCGACTTCCATCTTAACAACGTTTCTTCTTCTTCGTTGCTAGGCAACATTCGCTCATCCAAAAATATCGTTCCCACTCTATTTTTATAACCTTTAGAAAATAAATGATACCAAACGATTATTTTAATGAATTTCTTTTACGGCCGAATGCTATTTTTAAATTAATTTTTTTATGGCCAAACGATTTTTTATCTAATTAATTTCTTTTCTATAAATATTTTAATAATTCTACAAATTTATATTTTTTATTCGTTACAAATATTACAGCGCTAAAGAGGTCTCAAGACGGCAAGGATAAAATATATATCTAAACAATGCATAATACGTTATTTCTGACAAAGTGAATTTTAAAAATCATCTGAAGAAAAACGTACTTTATACTTTTTTAAAGATATGTTTTGTGTTTGCTTGGATCTTCGCCTTTCTGGATGCAACTTTTTTCCAAATGAAAAAAAATAAATGTCTAATCGATTCGTTTGTCAAACGAATCGATCAAAAGGTATGAAAGTAAAAAAAAAGGGCGCGAGAAATGGCTAGAGGATAGCTCTAGCAACTAGGCAGTTCCTAGCGAGTAATTCTTTGGTAAATCGTGCATCACTCTGTCAGTTTTTTAATAATATTGGTTAAGAACGCAGCCGGGGATGGAACCCATGATTTTCTTCCTACTACTGATATTCCTGAGTCACTCTTTCGCTCAGCAGTGAGGTTAAAGTTAAGATTGCCTCGTTAAAATTTATTGCAAATTACTGTTGTTTCTGCATCTTCATGGAAAATGAAAATATAAACAAAAATGCTTACTTTTACAAATATCCACAATAAAGACTATGGAAGCTCCTGATGCAGCGACCAGTTTTATAGCCTGTAATCAAATATAAAGAAGATCGTAAGTGAGAAACTATAAAGCAGCATGTCCATATCGGAACATTGAAAAACTTCGAATTTTTATAAGGAAACACTCCAATCTTATCGGTTTTCGATATCGAGATAAACCAGACAGGGGTGTTCTTCCCCGTGGTATGTTTGGTGTTTAGTTTCTTAGTGAAGAGAATCGAGTCCCCAGGAGCACAAAGATATTGAACAATAGTGTTACAAACATAGAAAGTCGCTTCCCAGCAATGTGAGTCTTATGGTTGGGAAAAGAGTTTTACAGGGGTAAGTATGGGATGACTAGCAGCAGCCACGTCTGGTTGCCCGACCTTGGCGACAAATTTGGCGACGAAATATGGTATCTCAAAGGTGCTGGAATCTTCTCGATATTTCTATTAGGAGAGAAGATACGCCACGAATGTGCTAGATCATTCCATGTGACATCAAGGCCTGCCGGGGAAAACTATATAAGGAGAGAGCGTGGACGTCGGAGGTTGTTGTTGATCGACTAGGATCGCCTTGGAGCGCGAACGTCTTTGGAGTCCTATCCACTGTGCGAGCTGGTGAGTTGAGCGCTATTGAAAGTGCAGTTATTGTCGCTGCTAGTTATTTGCTGACTGTTTGTGTTGTTAAATATCAAAGTACTGAACTGTTATTACCTGTGAATTGTTGTCTATTTACATTGATAATCTGTGCAAGAACTATTGTTTCCTGTACCTGTGCTACGTGTCTTCCTGCATATTTGTGAATAAACCTTCATTCTCCATTATCCTGCATGTTGGACTGTTTAAACCATACACCCACAGTAAGACTTTTGGAACAATATGGTGCGATATTGCACAATATTCGCAATATTGTTTAATATTGCACAATATCTTATAACATCATATAATGTTGAGCAATACTTTTCTGTAACGGCAACTTGTTGTGCTACCTGGAGTATGCATTTTGGACCTCTTCCTGTTAACCCAGAGTTTCCCAAACTTTTCCCCCTCGAGTATCCCTTGATTAGTCTTTTATATTTTCCCTTACCCCCTACTGTCATATTCCCCCCACCAACCATCCGTCTATGCAAGGAAGTTTTTATCAATAATATTAAGGACCAAGTTAAGCTTAAGAGTCAAATGACTCGAATTAATAACTTTTGCTGGACTTATTTTTGATTTTACATTTTTTTCCAATTTTATAATAGTATTAATTCAACGCCAAAACAAATGAAATCAGTATTGTATTAATTTCGCATTAACTTATAAGGATAGCTAACATCACACTTAATTTTTTTTCTTTTTTACTTATTTTGAGGGTAGATTTAGTACTAGCACAAATTTCACTTTTACTTTTTACACGAACTTGGGGAAACAAAATTCTGTAACATTTTTAATCCCTTATGTTTTCTTGTGTTCGCCATTAGGGACTTTAAGTTCGCGTACCCCCAACTGCTCCTTCGCATACCCCCAGTTATACGAGTACCACAGGTTGGGAACATCTGTGTTGACCGACTGCGATCAAAATTTCATACAGTTTAATTTGGGTGTCAAGACCACACACCAAATTTTTTCTAGCTTTATTTTTGCGTTATCGTTTTCAGATGTTCACAAGAAGCAGACAACCCTTTGGCATGCTTAATCTAAAATTAGAACCGACATCTGACATTTTATTGTAAAGATCATATACTGGCATTCAATCAATTGGCTTGCTGCACTTTTGAATCATCGCGTCCACATTCACACGAATAGACAGATCGACAGACATTTGCAGCGACAGCATCTGGCAGTTGAAGCACTTCTTGCAAAATCTGATAAAGATCTGCAATTTTAGTAATAAGACCAGATGAACAATTTCATTTGTCTAGTAGTTGTATTTTTGACTTATCCCATGTTGTCACACATCTAGAGCTGTAGTCCCGTCGACCAGAGGTTCCCAACTTGTGATACGCACCCCATAGGTACTCTAAATACAAGTTGGTAATGGCGGAAACAAGAAAATATAAGGAAATAAAAACAGTTATAGAATTTTGCTTCCCCAGGTTATTAACTAATTTAATAACTATGCCTTTTGAATGGTTGATTAGTACGAAGTGCAATTTTACGCTATAGGAGAAACTAGAGATACTTGACCCTACTCTTACTTTTTCTAATATTTCTCGAATATTTGAATTGTTATCATCGTAA
>BGPR01025645.1:0-22175 GCA_013235015.1 Araneus ventricosus
TCTTTCGTTGCATTGCTCCAGCTAAAAAAAAATTCATTCCTATCGTACAGTTATATACAAAAGTGGCGCAGAAAAGAATCTGTATTCACAATTTTTTACAGATCTGTAAAGCTGGATGAACAGAATGAAGCCGGGTTTTTTTCTCTCTCTCTCTTTGTGCGCAAACTATAAATCCACGAACCCTAGTGTGGGAAAAAACTAGTGAGAAAAGCAAATTTTCATGTTGCTTTCTGTTTTATAGTTCATTTAAGAAATTAAAAAAATAATTAAGAAATGTTAACTTCGCAAAAATTTCCTTAAATTTCTACTTATTATCATTAACTAATGCATGATTGTAACGTGGAAAATAAATTGTCATTTTACGGACAAAGGTTTCTGTATAAATCTTGAATCACACGGTGAAAAATTTTTCAAGTCCTTATCAATACTGTTCTAATAAATTTTCTATTCCATGGAAAGAAACATTGTATCAAATTTAAAATTATACAACTCATACGAACCTCAAAAAATAATAAAATACAGGAAATAACTTGGAAGCTGAATAAAAATGATCTCCTTAATAAATTGCTATCTGCGTTGTAGAAAGTATACAGGGCTTTAATTGTGTTCCTTTGGCTATAGTGGACCAAGCACTTTCCTTTACTATTTTCCAAATTTTTTTAAATCAGGGTGAAACCAGCATTTTAATGCTGCTGGCAATTTTTTATTGAGATCTTCAAGTAATGCTATTGATAATTTGTGTAGTGTAATAAAGTAAATGTCCATTTAAGGCATTAAATGTTTGGTCAAATGATCGAATAAATACGTGGACGTCAGCGCCCCTTGTCAACCGACCCAAGAAAAACTAGATTGTTGAAAGTGAATTCTTCACTACACGTCTCGTTACAGTCAATTTCGACAGCGGTATAAGCGACCAAAATAATCGAAAATAAATGCTTTCAGTGTGGTTTTATGCTCGGATGAATTCAGTATATTAAAATAGCTTTTTTTATGGTAAAGGTGATAAAACACTTTGAAGAAAACATTTTACATATCTTCAGTAATTCTTTTTCATGGAATGTTTATCTTCAATACCTCAAAGCAATAGGTGAAAAATATAAAGAGCATTTTGTTTTAATTTTAAAACTTGGATTACTTAGCAGGAAAAGGCTGAGAAATTAGTGGTCGGATATCACATGCTTATTCTCTGGGAGGATGGCTTCAAACTTTAAAATATGAAAAATATTTGATATTTCCAATGAGGCCAGAAACATATAATGCAGGTACCAAGCAAAAATATTCTTTGTTTGGGTCAAGAAAATCCCTAAAACTCAAGTCATAAAGTTAAAATATTTTTTTGTATAAACCTATTTAGCATTAAATTTTTTGTTTTTTGTTTTTTCATTCTTTTGCCCTATTCTTACATTCAATTCTCGGAAAAGAAATAATAAAATATTTTTATTTCTTTTAATTTTGGGTTCATCGTTCTAAAAAAATAAAAGCACTACTGGGCTAGAGTAACATTCTCTAAAGATTGGGTAAGTACTTTAGAAAAAGCTACTAAATTTTAATATTTACAAGAAGTTGTTTTACATTTTATACTCTACTATTCAGTAAATCAGCTTATGGCTACCTTCATGTTTCTAATGAGTTCCTCAGAGATAATTGGAAGGGTCAAGTGTTTTCCCATGGGCAAAATTCTTAGTTGTTTTTATTTCTAGAATGTACCACACTGCGCATCTATTTATCGACGATCGATGACATGTTCCAAATAACGATGGAGAATCTATTTGAAATGTATTATATTCAATAAAACAACTTTCCCCAGTTGCTTCAAACTGCCGTCTTCAGGTACTTTTTTCGGTGACTGAATCATTCTTTTTTAATGCCGTCTAATTATACGATAATACGGAGAGAAACGAAAATATTGCGTAGGCGGTAAACAGCTGGAATTTAAATGTAAAATGGAAGCAGAAGATTTATTTTCCGCCTGCTTAAAGTTGCAAAGTGAGGAAATAATAAATAATAAATTTATAACGTGCAACATTATGTTTTGTTTTATTTTATTATATGTTTTAATTAAAAATGGATCATGTCTGAAATACAATTTCCTTAAAGCTGTATTTATGACGTGAAAACGTCTTTCCGTTAATTACAGTGATAGTCGATCAAGACACGTTCATGTGTGACAAACTACCATCCAATTTGAAATCACTAAAAACCTGGACTAATAGTAGAAAGAGGCAGTTGATATAACGTATGGTCATATTTTTGAAGAGTTTGTCGGATAGTATTTGTTTGCCTGTGACGTCAAATACGCACCAGACAGTGTAGAGCGCATGCACTGTGGTGTGTTATGAATTAGCTTCATGTAAGGATATAATAGTGTAACGTGATTTGGTGGGTATTAGCTGGTTGATTCAATGTTATTTTAAAGAGAGCTTGAGGAGTATTGCAGGAATTATGATGAGAAGAAAATATAAAAATATTTATCATAATATAGAGTAAAATTCTGTTATTAATTGGTTTCGCGACTCACTGTGTTTGATTTATAAAATGCAGAGGTTTCTTTTCCAATTGTAGAATACAGTAAAAGAAACATTGTATTAAAATTTTAATTCAAAGAAAATTTGAATGTTACGAAACTGAGCATTTGTAATATGTTTAACTGCGCATGCATGAAATGTAGTTCTATATAATACAATCAGAGCAGAGGCATAGCTCAAAGCTATAAATAAAGCATAAGAAATGCGCAGTTGAGATTCACTTGCCTTAGATGTTTCAATTGAAACGTCAGTATAAAATCAGTTCAAAACAAGTATTTCTATTATTAATATACAGGTAATTATCAATTCCTTTAATTCAATGTCTTACAGAGTAGTGTAATGGTTACGAATAGATAAATCAAAAGTTTATCTCTCATGTAGCAAAAAGGGTCTGTGGTACAGTTTGTAATTCTGTAATGATACTACTAAAATATTAAATAGATTGAAAATTAATTACATATATCTGAACCCTTATTTTATAGTTTTATCTCGACGTTCTCACGAAAAATCTAGAGACGCGGTTAATTTTAGCCTTTCTTATATTTTTTCATCTATTTCATTTAAACTAGATATATCTATAACGAAGTTTTTCTGTTATTTTTCACATGGATACCTTCCCTTATGGAAATGAAGGAATTAGTGTCTATTTATAATGTCAAAACTGCGACAAGATTTACTGATATTTTCACTCCTTGTGTAATTTACTAGCAAACTATATTAAAATCCAACCTGTATCAAAAGCTAAATCATGAAAAGTTTTCCAAATAAATAATAAACTGCACCTATCAAAACCATTTTTTGAAACATGATCCACCTACAGAGAAAGTACACTTACGTTCAATTAATTACTTATAGTAGTCAGTACCGTACATCATTTATTGAGGAGCCTGTGCTTGTAATGCCATCCCATATCTTCCAGTCATATTTCACAGTAGAATGTCCAGGTATGAGGCCGCATGCTGGCTTAATCATACGTCATTTTACAAGACATTTGCAGAAAATTTTTTACACAAAATACAGAACTTTTTATTTATATAAATTACCATTTTGACTTTTATTTTACACAGTCTTTAACAAAAAGGGCGACAACTAAATTACAATGAAATAAAATGGCCATTAGATTTCGTATACATTCACCAATTGGCGTTCATTTAATAAATAACCGAAAATAACTTTTGTCTTCTTTGTATTTTTCCACCTGTTCAGCTTCAAATCTGGAATATGGGGATGTAGATGAATAATTCCACGACTCTGATAACTCAAATTCCTTTGAATGTTTGAATCTATAATGTTACGTGCAACACTCAGAAAATATATAAATATATTTTAACTTCCACTTGAGTTTCAGTTTTATGCATTCACTCATTGCAGAGTGAATCATACCTCGTGATGTTTCCATAGTACCATCTATTTCGCGTTTCAGTAATTCGTCATCAATGTTTGTGCATGACGTTATTGGATCTATTTTCTCTTGGAGCATAAAAAATTGCATTGATTTTGAGATAAAATATGTTGTGCAGAAGACATCTGAATATTATTAGCAATAATGTACAACAAATTTGAACCTTTTTCTGTCCTTTATATATGAAACTATGTGATTCTGCTTATGACAAAAGTTAGCAGATTCATATATCAAAACCAAATGAAGGTGCATCACATTGGGCACTGTAGGAGACATACTTCTTATATTTGCTACAAATTGGTTACCAGAAAAAAATAACAGGAGCTTGATTACTAGAAACACAAAAACACTAAAATGATTTTTTTTATAGTTTCTCATAGGCATCTGTTGTGCCCTGATAACAGACCAGCAATATTCAGCTAACACTTCAAATTCCATCGTCACTGAAACAACTTTCAACATAAGTCACAATTGAAACCGTTCCCTATGCTCATCATAATTGCATAAGGTTTAGGGAAAGAAGTTCAGATGCAGGTCAAAACATATTTGTTTTAATGACATATTACAACCTATATTTGAAAACAATTTCCCCAACATGTCACCGACGAATCGTTTTCAGCTTTTCTTATTTCCAGAAATGTACACTGATTTCATTGGTCAATAGGGCTGCTTTTCTGCTTGACAGTTTTTTTTCAAACTCTCTACATCACGAAAGGCTGCTTAATTTGTAAATAAACATCCTTCTTTTTACCTTTGCATCCCTTAAATGTTTGAATTTGCTGTGAGATGCAAGAAAGTCCTCCCTTCTCAATCAGAGCTTTACAAAAAAGAATTTCCATCAAAATGTAGTTTAATGCGCAATGGTGGAAAAGGAACATTGCGGATTCACAAGTAGTTCATTGTGATCTAATTTTTGGTGCTAAGATGATTTTTTTCTTGGAGACCACTTTTTGCAACTGATTTTTGTGGATGGATTTTTGGAGCTAAATGTGGATTTTTGGAAAAATGGGTGCGTGAAGTAAACAAAAAAATAATTACAAGATTCTTTATTTTCAGCCAAAAAATATACAAGAAACCATATTTTATCTAAGGGACATTTTCGCGTGTACAATTAACCAATATACACTTTAACCTTGCACTTTAATAATCTTCTTTCATTTCTCAGAAAAATTACAAATTCAGTACCTTCATTTCTGTTTAATAGATTTTATGAGATAACTGTGTTCTTTTTCTTAGAATTTCAGAAAATCGGGTTTGCACTGTAAGAAATATATGCAATGATTTAACTTTTTAATCTTCTATAAATTAAATATTTTTAAAGCCAAGTAAGTTTAAATTATAAGCGAATTACTTCTACTTCAATCTTAAAGAACCGCACTTCTAATTTAATTTCCAGAGTCACGAGATTCTTCGGTTACTCTCCTTTTTGAAACTATAAAAGCTTTCTGCATATTTTTAACGCTCTCTTTGTAACCAATTAACTCACTTAGCAAGGCACGCAGCTTTTGCGTGTAAACTCTTCTGTCCTGGGCATGAATGTTAATTAAATTATTATTATTTGCATCACTATCTTTGAGTCAAATGGATAAATAAAAATTGGATCAAAATATTTATTGGATCAACCATTGTCTACTTAATTTCGAGATGCCTGCTCACACATCACCTTTTGGATTATCGTTACATACACATACAATATTAGTTTATAATTATAACCACATAAACAACAATCTTATATAAAAAAAATCCCTTTAGGCAAGCTGGAAGGCAAAGGTAGATTCCTTTACGTTAATGTTACAAAAGTAATGAAATATTACATATTGATCAATACAAACATAGCCAATGGCTTTATTGTTTCCATACATTGCAGTATTTACGTCGTGATTCTGTTTTCATGACACTTAATTTTTTGCTATATCAAGGTTTTATCATTCTACTCAAAAGGTTATGCTAGATTTATTAGTCAGTACATTGCTCAAATTTTGTTTATATTCCAACACATAAGCATTCAACAGGTAGAAGAAATAAACATCCCAGTAGTGCAAATATCCCCTACATAACATTAAGCCAGCCTATCTGAAACTATAAAAAGAAATTGATTTGACATGAATGATGAAAGTCTCTACATTTAAAAATTAATTTGTTTAATCTTGGTTACAATATAATTCTGCAAATATTACTTTGCCATATGGCAAAATCACATGATATGAAACATTTAAACACTAGTAAAATGGGCTCATTTAGAGAACTCCCTGGTTATAGAGATAATAGTCACTAAATTCTTAATACATAAGAGAAAAAGAATTATGAAACATTGTGAGTGTCAAATTTAATATGCGTGTATAAAGCATAAGATATGAAGGAAGCCATTTTGAACAGTAAATTTAAATCTCCATCTAAGGTTAAAAGCAAATACTCAGGCAGAAAACTCCAAAACAATTTTAAAGTTAATGAGAAATTTTTCAATATCAAAAAGGATAAAGGGAACTCTTATTTAAATATCTCCCTTTTTGGCTATTATATATATTGAATTTATTAAAGAAATCATGGTCCCGCCATGTTTAGTTAAATATCAGATTAAAGTAATCTGTTAAATTAACTAATTATCAAACTAACTATCAATTTTCTGAACTATTAATTAAAACTGGTTAATTTTAATTAATCAAACAGTTAATATTGATAGTTAGTTATCTTGATCTAATCTCTAAAAGTTAATTATCTCAAGTTTTCAACCCTTACATTCTTGACTGATCTTTGATTTTCTATGAAACGATTGAATTCCTCATAGACACCCACCAAATCTGTTTGAATTGATATTAAATCTTAGTTGGATTTACTTCCGCAAAAGGTTCTTCAGCATTACTCAGAACATAATCATTGATTTGCAAATCATTCATGCATTGATTGGTTTAAAAGTTAAATTATTTTAAGTTTTCAGCGTCTACATTCTTATTAAAAAATTCAAGTAGAATTTATTACATCATTGAAGTTTTTTAAGAATGCAGTTTCGGAAATTAATTATTTTAGAAAAATAATATGTGATGTATGTTAGTGACTAAACATACAATTTTTTGCGTTTTGATTTGCTTGAAAGTTTTGGTTAATAATAAAAAACTGTTTTTAGTGTATTTGGTATCAAGAATTATTCCTTAACAAATTCCTTCATAAAACAATTTAAATTGAGAACTGAATTTTCTTAACTAAAAAATCAACTTTATGATACTAATTTAAGCCATAACAAATCTGAATATTTAATTGAGTTTCAGAATTTTTATCTTTCTTGTAAATCTGCACATTTTTTGAACTGGTAAAACAAAAGTGTATTTATTTTCTTTTGGATTAATTTTTCGTTGTGAATAAAGTAAATAAATAGCATTTAAATTATGTGTGTATTGCTTACTTGAATTTCTGACCCTCAAATATTACAGCATTAAAAGTGTGAAAATGAAATATGATTAAATAATATAGCCATCTGTTAGATTGCAAATATTGCATTAACATCATTTTTCGGCTTTGTCAGTATTTTTAATTAATTTAATTCTTCGCCACTAAAGTTTCTTTCTTTTCTTGTGGCAACTTTGGATAATTTTGAAATTCAAACGTTAATTTTAGCCGTTTCATTTAATTTCTAAATTTTACTTAACTATTTACTTTGTTTTCGATTTAATTAGTATTTGTATTAACTTTTGTTGTTGTTTCCATTAAGGTTTCAACTTTATTAATTTTTAAATTCAAATTTTGCAACGGGACTATTTCTTCACCATCTTGGCTCGCGTAGTTTTTTTTGGCGTTATCAGGTCTTGGGCGTCTGTATCTGGAATCGTTTTCCGTTACTTTTTGAATTCCTTTGTGATGGGCTAAGCGAGTGGTTGGTGTTGTTCCAGCTGCGGGCCCCCCCAGGGCCGGTGGGGCCTGGGGTCTTGTCTTGTCTTGCCTCTGATTTAATTTTCCGTTAATGTTTTTTATATATTCCTGAGTCTGAAGCTGAAGATTCTTATTATTCTTCATTGGTATTCCTAAAAGAATGCAGTATGAAAAAACTCGATGATGAATGCTTTGAAAGACGAGATGGAAAGTTTTCTACAACACTATTCCGGAACAATCTATTGAATTAAGGTGCGGTTTGTGAAAGAAAGCATTTCTTTCTTTATGCCGGAACAATCCATGAACGCTGATTTTCAATGATCATCACCTTTTGCGGGATCTGCAGTGTGGGTAATGCCATCAGCATTTTAATTTTCATTGTGGTGGTGTGTACTCTTAATCACAGAGATCGTGATCATCTTTTTAACGTCTATTCCTGCTCAACATTTTTGTTCTCATCTTCAGCTTTTCCGATTTTAGAATGAGTGATGCAGGCCTAGAGGTATGGCTGAGGAAGGTGCGAAAATGTGCAAGTTGAATACTTCAAAATATCATTATTAAGTGAATATTAAAAAAAAATTCACTTTTTTTTTTTAAGTAATATTCATCAATTCAAGAAGTGTTTGTGATGTTGCAGTGAATAATGTTCATCATTACATCTCTATCAAATTTAGGTTGTCTTTTTTTTACTTTGTGTTCTGAAATATAATTCTTAGGCCTGCAGTGCTAATGTGTAGCTACAATTTTTATTTTTTGTCTTGTTTGATAAATGTTCATTTCTGTGCATCAATTTTTATGCATATATCTAAATTTTTATGGCAGTAATTAATTTTAATATCAATAATTATTAAATAAAAAATTATTTAAAATTTTATAAAATTGTTTTTGTTTAATTATTTTTAGCATTGTACTACCACTATATGAAAATGAACTTTTAATTATGTAGCTAGGGTTTTCAGGTCAGCAAAGGTAGGTGAATTATTTCAATATTGCAAGAATGACTTATTATTGTGTAATTTGATTTTGTACCCAGAATTAATTAATTGTTCAATATATATTATAATTTAAATTTTATTTCTGGGCTTCTACCTTGCTTCAATATTTTTATAAATATCCTAGCTACCCCATTCAATATTTAATGCCCTTAATATTTGGGTCCCCCAATATTCAACATATTTCAAATATTAACACCATCAGCGATTAAATTAGGATTTAATGTTATTTTAATTTCATTTATTAAGCGTCAGTTATAATTAAAACGTTTAATCTATAACATTATCTGGATCGGCTTATAAGATTGTTATGCTACCTACGAAAAAAAAATTCAAATCCAAATGAAGAAATGCAATTGTCTATGATAATAAATTCTTACGATATCGTTCTGATATTTATGAAAGACTCCGCTTTAAACTAGTTACTTTTCTATCTCAGAAATCATTACAAATTACCATAATCATATTCCACATAATTTTAAACTGTTGTTAATACCCAATTAAATAAGTAACGATATATTTCGTTGACATATCTCTCATTATTTATAAAGAAAATTTGCTCTACACGAGAAAAATCATTCCATCTATTGTGGAAAAGAAAGATTAAAATTGCTTGAACAAATTATCGATTACGTTTCTTTACCTCGTAACTTTTGATTGAAAAACATGACGATAAATATAATTTCTTATTCATAGAAAGCATCGTAAGTAGTTTTTTAATAACATAAAGAAAAAGAATTTCCGCAGCAGTTTAACAGTGATGCACATGTCAGAGTATTAAAATTATTTTATATTTTTGCTCAATGCTCCAGTCTCCTTCAGGGAAAATGCATTGTTTTTGTGAAAATGATTTAATAGTATTATAAATTTCAATTTGTGTATTTCAGTATTTTATATATGTTTTGGGTATTGATATAATATTTCATAACTGTCAGTTTTCTTTTTAAAGTACAATGGCCCAAAGTCTTATCTCTTCTCTCACACCTTTCAAAGGTGGTAACGAAAACTTTGATTTTTTTATAAAACAGTTTATTGAGATTGCAAGGTTAGAAAAATGGGGGGAGGCTAAAAAAATTTTGGTTCTAAAACTAAATTTAAAAGATGAAGCATTAAAATTCTTAGTGAGCAATCCGAAATTTGAGGAGATAGATAATTTTGATTCTTTGGTAAAAAAGCTTGAAGAAAAATTTTGCAAAAAACCAAATTTTGAAGAAGCTCAAAGGCAATTTAACAATTTAAAACAAAAAGTCAGCCAATCTATTTCAGATTTGGCAGAGCAAGTGAGTTCTACCACTGATAAATTCTCTAATCCAAATAACAGTGAGGAAGAGAATATTATAAACTTAACAGAAAAATTAAAGCTTTCAAAATTTATTGAAGCATTAAGACCAGATATTAGGGTAGAAGTTAAAAAACTGGGTCCCAAAAATTTCAAATCTGCTGTAGCAATAGCTAAAAACATTGACAATGCTTTGAGTGATGATGGTGCAGAAATAAATGTCACAGATTCTGGTATAAACCAGATTTTATCACAACAATTGAGTACGAATAAACAAATTTTAGAACTATCTGAAAAAGTAAATGCTATATCTTCCCAAAATTTGTGTGTGAATAGTTTGACAGAAGCACCAGCAACCAACTCCAATAATGTTCAAAGTTACCAACAATCTCCATGTCAAATTTGTGGCAAGTTAAACCACAAAGCCAATAATTGTTTTCATTTTACCCGTGGCAATTACTACAGGGGTAATGTTAGGGCAAACTACAACAGAACTTTTCGTGCAAATAACTTTCATCCTTATCGCTCTCGTGCAAATCAAAGGAGTAATTCTGGAAGAGGTTGCAGAGGTAATTTTAGATCTGTTTCTAATAGAGGTTTCAGAAACAATTTAAACTTCTAGAAGATTCTTGCAAACCACAAAAAAAAAGAATTCTCTTTGGCAGGAATCTATAAAAAAAAGAGTTATGATTTCGAAAACAAAAAAGTGTCTCATGTAACAAAGAAAAAACAGACTAATGTCAAAGTGTTAGAAAGGCATGATGGTGAGAAATCTAAAGATAAAAATGTAATCAAAAAGCAAAATTCTCAAACTAATAAATCAAAAAATAAAAATTCAGTTAAACAGCCAAATCAAAATAAAGAAAAAGTTTTAGATAATTCAGAAAACAAAGTATTAATGTCGTGCACTAACAATAGCAACAATCTTCCAATTGTTAATATAAAAATTTGTGGTATTCAGTTAAAATGTCTCATTGATTCAGGCGCTAATGTAAGTTTAATTCAGCCACACATTGTTGATCAAATCAAAACAAAAACTAAAAAGTTGAGTATATTTCAAGAATGGTCAGAATTAAAACAATAGATAACACAGTTGTTCCATACATGTCAGCAATCAATTTAAAATTCAAAATTGAAAAAAAATGGTTCTCGAATCAATTTTTTGTCACGTTAAACTCTTGGAATGCTCAGTATCATGCTATTCTTGGTTATGATTTCTTACAAAGAAATAAAGTTGTTATAGACACTGTAAACAAACAACTTCTAGTTGGTAATCAAAAATTTGATTTTGAGGAAAATTCTCCCACCAATGTTTGCAGGGAAACTATTGATTGTGACATATCTGAAAGTGACAAAAACAAAAAAGAAAGTTTTGAGCAAATTAACAACAATTTTGGTGAAAAAGTTAATGTCAACGAGGAAACTTTTCATGCGCTTAATGTCAAAATAGCCAATAATATTACAGTTCAGCCTTTTTCAACAGAAATTATAAATTTAAAAGTTCCTAAAAATATTGCAAAAAAACAAAGATCTAATTTTTATTCCAAAGAAAAATAAACTAGGTTATTTAATCAATGAATCTCTAAATGTTCCCACTAATGCTAATCTCTTTCACACCATAATTGAAAATAACACAAATAAAGTCATTCATGTTAGAAAGAATACAATTATGGGCAAATTATCAACATTTGATGTTAATGACATCATGTCTCCTTCTGAATCTGAAATTTATCAAATTAACAACTTAAACTTAAATGAAATTCATAAAATGCGCAGAGATGAGTTACTCAAATCTGATTTTAAACTTGATCATCTTAATGATAAAGACAAAAAAGACATGCAAGATTTACTTCTCAAAAATTATAAGGTATTTTCAAAATCATACAAAACTCTTGGTGAAACTTCAGCAGTAATCCCAGAATTTTCTCTCCTGCATAATTTTCCGCTACAAACAAAACCTTATTCTATTCCTCTTATGGCTAAAAAATATGCTCAGCAGGAAATTAATAATCTTTTAGAGGCAGGTATCATTGAACCATCTTCTTCGAGTTATTGTTTTCCTGTAATTTTCATTAAGAAAAAACAAAATCCTAATGACAGTAATTCTGAACTTAAATTCAGAATGGTTGTAGATTATAGACTTCTTAATAGCATAACTGAAACATTCAAAATTTGTCTTCCAAAAATTTCTGAAATCATTAAAAACATTGCAGGTAGGAAAATTTATTGTGTTTTGGATTTGAAGTCAGCTTTCTTCCAAATAAAATTGAGAGATGAGGATAAGCGAAAACTTGCATTTTGTACAGAAATGGGTAATTTTCAACCGACCAGACTTCCTTTTGGCTCAAAAAACAGTACATCATATTTTCACACACTAATTTCAAAATGTTTAAATGGTATCACAGGTAAAAATGTGCAATTTTTTCTTGATGACATTATTATTGCAGCAGATTCCCTATGTGAACTTAAAGTAACTTTGCAAACAGTATTTGATAGACTCATAAAATTTAATCTTACTTTGGATCCAGCTAAATTGCAATTGTGCAAACCAGAAATTACTTATCTTGGTTTTGATTTAAATGCTAATGGTTTTTCTCCATCAGAACAGAATGTAAACAAAGTTACAAATTTTCCTAGGCCAAAAAATTTAAAACAGGTACAAATGTTTTTGGGTATGCTAAATTATTTTAGAGGTTTGATTTATGATTATGCAGGCATTGTTGAACCGTTGGTAAAGTTAACAAAGAAAAATACTCCATTTGTTTGGTCAGTTGATTGTGAAAATGCTTTTAACACTGTGCAGGAAATCATTCTCAAAAAACCTACGTTAAAAAACTTTGATCCAAATTTGCCTATTTCATTAATTACTGATGCTAGTAAAATTGCTATTTGTGGCATATTATTGCAAAAGAAAGACAATGTTTACTATCCTTTAGAATTTTTTTCCAGAAAATTAACACCAGCAGAATGTAAATATCCTTCGATACGAAGAGAATTGCTTGCTATTTATGCTTCGGTCAAACATTTTCATGATCAATTATTAGGAGAAAATTTTGAACTCTTAACTGATGCTAAACCATTAACTGAATATCAAAGTCTTGAAAAAAAGCCAGAAATAGTTGCTAGGTGGTTATTGTATTTAGGTACTTTCTCATTCACTCCCACTCATATACCTGGTAGTTTAAATCCCGCTGATTTTCTATCCAGAGTTGTGGAAGAAAATTCTTTAAATGTAAACAACATCACTTTTTTTCAACCTAATGATAAACTTTCCATGCAAAACATTTCAATTGAACAAAAGCAAGATGCAATTTTAAGCAAAATTATGAATGATTTATCTGTTAACAAACAATGTAAACAATATTTTCTTGATGTTAATTCAGGTTTGTTAATGATAAAAAATGCACATAAAAATAAAAAGAAAATTGTAAATAGAATTGTAATTCCTAAATCTCTAATTAAAGTTTGTATTGAAACTGCCCATGCTCCACATTTTGGTGTTAGGAAAACTTTTGAATTCATTAGACATAAGTATCAATGGAAAGGTATGTACTTAGATACAAAAAATTTTTGTGAGCATTGTGAAAAATGCCTAGAAAACAAACCAAAAGCCAAATTAACTCAAACACAAATGATTCCCAAAAGAAATCTTGCACCAGGTCAGTGTATTGCTATTGATGTCGTTGGTAAACTTCCTAGGTCCACCGACAACAAAAATTTTATATTAACTATAATTGATCACTATAGTAGATATTTAGAAGCCTATCCTTTACAAAATATCACTTCTAGAACTATCATTAATTGTTTAAACAAATATTTTGCCAATTTTGGTCTTCCAAAATTTTTAATCACTGACAATGCCACTAATTTTATCTCGAATGAGATGGTGGAATTTTTAGACAGGTTAAATATTCAGCACAGAAAATCTTCAATATACTATCCAATGGCAAATGGTTTACTTGAGAGAGCTCACAGAACAATGAAAGAAAGTTTGGCATCAATGTGTGAGAGTACTTTTCAATGGTCAGAGAAACTTTTATTTTTCAAATTGTATTATAACAATTCAATTCATTCTGTAACAAAATTTGCTCCAGCAGAAATATTTTTTGGCAGAAAGCAAAATCTACCTTTAGATAGCTTTTTTGAACCTATTACTGTTGAAAATGAATCAAAATATCTGAAAAATATCAGAAATAATATGTGTTCCATAAGAAATGAGTTTGCAAAAAATGAGGAACAATATTTTAAAAACAATGCTCCGCACATCAAGGGTCGTAAAGTGCCAAATTTTAATTTGGGCGACAAGGTATTTGTTAAGAATTTTTCTCATCCACATGTGTTCCAGGAGAAATATAAAGGACCTTTTGAGATTATAAAGATTTTAAGAAATAATAACTATGTCATTAAGAGTCTTCAGGACAACAAAACAATGAAACTTAATGTAAGCAAAATCTTTAAACAAGAGCAGCCTAGGCCAAACCTTAGGAATTAAAGAATTGTTGTGAAAAAGAGAAAAAATTCTTTAAAAATAACATTTATGTCTATAATTGTTTTACAATTTAATTGTGATATAGAATTTTATTTACTTCTTTTTGTATTGATAAATGACAATCAGAAAAGTGTGCACACATAATAAAATAGATGTATTATATAGCTTTACAGATGTTTCTTACTATTTTTATTTCTGTGTCAAGATTGTTATTCTGTATTTGATGGTGATGTCTTCCATTTTATATCATTTTACTCATTTTGTCAGGCTGGTCCGAAAATGTAGTGAATAGGATATAGGTCTTGATAGGGGTGAAAGTGTAAGGAATTGTATGTATAAAAAAAAAAAAATTATACTGCATGAATTTGCAGCCTTTTGAAGCTATATACATCACAACTGATTTCATTTTCTTTCAGGAGTTGAAATTCTATATAATAGCATATATGTTTTCCTATTGTTTTGAATGCTCGAAATATTTTTAAGAAATGAAGAAATAAATGAATAAATTTGAAAAAATATTTAGTATTGTGGATGAAATTGTATGGCATAATTTTTACATGGTATTATGATGTGTTTTGAGATTTTTGTTGTGGTTTCTTGGAGGAGAGTGGAGAAAGTAAAAGCAAGAATGTAAATATGTATATAATTATGCAATATTTTTAAAATTTTATGTGTATAATGTTCTCAATGTGTTAATAGAGTAAATTTTGAAACTGTTTTCAGGAAAATGCTTCCAGTCAAATTTGCAGCAAAAATTTTTTTTCCCGTTGGGGGGGGGGGGGAGATGTTATGCAAATATTGCATTAACATCATTTTCGGTTTTGTCAGTATTTTAATTAATTTAATTCTTCAACTAAAGTTTCTTTCTTTTCTTGTAGCAACTTTGGATAATTTTTGAATTCAAACGTTAATTTTAGCCATTCATTTAATTTAAATTTTATAACTATTTACTTTGTTTTCGATTTAATTAGTATTTGTATTAACTTTTGTTGTTGTTTCATTAAGGTTTCAACTTTATTAATTTTAAATTCAAATTTTTGCAACGGGACTATTTCTTACCATCTTGGCTCATAGTTTTTTGGCGTTATCAGGTCTTGGCGTCTGTATCTGAATCGTTTTCCGTTACTTTTGAATTCCTTGTGATGGGGCTAAGAGTTTTGGTGTTATGTTCCAGCTTGAGGCCCCGGCCCGGTGGGGCCTGGGTCTTTCTTGTCTTGCCTCTGATTTAATTTTCCGCATTAATGTTTTTATATATTCTGAGTCTGAAGCTGAAAGATTCTTATTATTCTTCATTGGTATTCTAAAAGAATGCAGTATGAAAAAACTCGATGATGAATGCTTTGAAAGACGAGATGGAAAGTTTCTAAACACTATTCGGAACAATCTATTGAATTAAGGTGGTTTGAAAGAAAGCATTTCTTTCTTTCTGCGGAACAATCCATGAACGCTGATTTTCAATGATCATCACCTTTTGCGGGATCTGCGTGTGGGTAATGCCTACAGCATTTTAATTTTCATCGTGGTGGTGTGTACTTTAATCACAGAGATCGTGATCATCTTTTTTAACGTCTATTCCTGCTCAACATTTTTGTTCTCATCTTCAGCTTTTCCGATTTTAGAATGAGTGATGCAGGCCTAGAGGTATGTGGCTGAAGGAAAGGTCGAAAATGTGCTTGAATACTTCAAAATATCATTATTAAGTGAATATTAAAAAATTCCTTTTTTTTTTTAAGTAATATTCATCAATTCAAGAAGTGTTTGTGATGTTGCAGTGAATAATGTTCATCATTACATCTCTATCAAATTTAGTTGTCTTTTTTTTTACTTTGTGTTCTGAAATATAATTTTTAGGCCAGAAAATTGAATGTGTAGTACAATTTTTTTATTTTTTGTCTTGTTTGATAAATGTTCATTTCTGAGCATCAATTTTATGCATATATCTAAATTTTTTATGGCGTAATTAATTTTAATATCAATAATTATTAAATAAAAATATTTTAAAATTTTATAAATTGTTTTTGTTTAATTATTTTAGCATTGTACTACCACTATATGAAAATGAACTTTCTTAATATGTAGTAGGGTTTTCAGGTCAGCAAAGGTAGGTGAATTATTTCAATATTACAAGAATGACTTATTATTGTGTAATTTGATTTTGTACCCAGAATTAAAAGTTCAATATATATTATACTTTAAATTTTATTTCTGGGCTTTACCTTGCTTCAATATTTTTATAAATATCCTAGCTACCCTTATTCAATATTTAATCCCTTAATATTTGGGTCCCCTAATATTCAACTATATTTCAAATATTAACAATTCATCAGCTGATTAAATTAGATTTAATGTTATTTTTAATTTCATTTATTAAGCGTCAGTTATAATTAAAACGTTTAATCTAAACATTATCTGGATCGGCTTATAAGATTGTATGCTACCTACGAAAAAAAAAATTCAAATCAAATGAAGAAATGAAATTGTCTATGATAATAATTCTTACGATATCGTTCTGATATTTATGAAAGACTCCGCTTTAAACTAGTTACTTTTCTATCTCAGAAATCTACAAATTACCATAATCATATTCCACATAATTTTAAACTGTTGTTAATACCCATTAAATAAGTAACGATATATTTCGTGACATATCTCATTATTATAAAGAAAATTTGCTCTACACGAGAAAAATCATTCCCATCTATTGTGGAAAAGAAAGATTAAAAATGCTTGAACAAATTATCGATTACGTTTCTTTACCTCGTAACTTGTTAACTGTATTGTGATAAATATAATTTCTTATTCATAGAAGCATCGTAAGTAGTTTTTTAATAACATAAAGAAAAAGAATTTCCGCAGGCAGCCTTTCGACGCCTGTATCCCATCGTCATGTGGCTGGAAATTAAGTCCAGACACCATGTGTTAAATACCACGTTTAGTTTAGTTTAGTTATATTAACGCCCCGTTTAAAAGCAACGCAAGGGCTATTTTGTAACAGACCTCGTCATTTTGAATCGCGATCAGATGACGAGGTCTGCACCTGGGCTGGCACCCACTCTCCAAACTTCCGCACCACACCAGCTGGCTGGTGAGATCTATGTTTGTATGGATTTGTGTTGCAATCCTCTATTAGGCGCAGAATTAGAAATCTCATCAAATGGGTCTTTTAGATGGGTATTTGTGGTTTTGAGGAGGGCTATTTTTTTTAGTCTTTATTATGGGTTTAAATATTGAGGGCTAGTTTGTTGTCGTTGTTGGTGTGTCTGTGTGAGTTTGTGTGTGTGTGTGAGTTTGCGCTTGGGTTTTCTTTCATTCTGTGTGTTTCTTAGCATTTATAAAATGAGACCAAATGAAGTTTTGCACCCTTGTGTGGTATTTGAGATTATACTTTGCTCCCGGATTAAGAATTCTCCCAGATTGAGAGATTTTGGTTCCTCTGCTGGTTGAGCCACAGCACTTAGCTAGAATATCTCGATGTAACGAATCTCCACCTTTGTTTATGGGTGCAGTATCTAACTTTAAAAAAAAATAATGAATCCTGCTGGTTCTCCTTCCCCTCCGGGCCACTTTAGGCCTTATGCCAGTTAGGCAGGATCAGGGGTGGATTGCAGGCACCACACCAGCGGGAAGACGTTTTACCCCCTACGCATGAACGTGCAACAGGCACCATACACAAAGGATCTTCAGTGGAATCGTTCGAGTCTGGGACCCACCGGCCCCAAAGGCCTTAACACTAGGCCATCGCAGCCTTTATTTTGTCCAAGAGACTTAAATGCTAAACAATTCTTGCATAAACTAACCTTTCATTCTATTAACCTAAACCTAGACACATTGAGACTGAACTCAATTTTCCAAGCAATAGTCGATAGATTTCATGCCACGTCAGGTTGTTATGTGGAAATTACTTAACTTTGATTAAGTTATTGAAAAGAAAATAACTTTTTGAGTTGTACTTTATGAATATGCAATAATATTTATCATCATGTTCTTTAATCAAAAGTTATGAGTTAAGGAGATCCCGATAATATTTAATGAACACCCTGTACAGATCGACTGCATATTTGTGAACAATCTGAAATCTACGATAGAATCAAAATTACATTATGTTAAATATATTATTCACAATTGAATGATTTATTCGTTAAATTTGCTTAAAATTACCATTTTGTAACTATTTATTTTCTAGAAACGGATAACGTCCACTTTGTAATTCGAAATAATTTGTATTCAGTAACAACCAGTCAGCTTTTTAACGTTATAATGGTTCCACATTCATTGCATTTCTAATGATATAAATTTCGACACACCGATAAAACAACGAACTTGTAAAGATTTTTTTTCCAATGAAATATTAAACTAGGGGCCCCAAAAACTCTTCTTTTCCATTGTATATAAAAATAAACCTCGGAAAAAAATCGCGTTCACAACACTCTTAAGCATGGTATAAGAGTTTAAGAAAGACCATAAACTGACTCGTTTATTTCTAATGGCCAGTTGTCAGCAACAAGAGAATGGAGAACATTTCTCCTGTTTTAGATTCTACTCATCTTGGAAACCGGTCCGTTAGCCGAAGAAAACATCTGGAGGCCCGCAGGACTGGATGATGACCGTAATTACGTGGAAAGAAGATACTTGAGGGATCTAAGGGATTTCGCCCGTGACTTCAACGATGTGAACGATGCAGATGCTTATTCTGACGATCCAGTGAAAATGAAATAATCACGAAATAAAGCACTTTGGAAAGCGGCTATTTGGAAAATCTTCCAAATAGTGTTTTTCTTTCAGCGATTCATTTCTTTGTATTTGTTTATATTTTTCGTTGCATAAAATGTGAAAACAAATCTTTCACCGTATTTCAGCATGAGAAATTTCTACTAGTCGTTTTAAATATTCCGGATAAGGCAAATCTGCTTAATCATAAACTAAACAGGATTAATGAAAACTAATTTATAAGTGGAAAAAGGAATGTGCCCAATTATGAAAGAATTACAAATATTTGTTTTTACTTAAAAAATTGACACAGAGAATTCACATAAAAGAGTTTCGCTAAAAAGAGTTACTTGGCTGAAGATCTTAAATCGCATACCTCGAGAATTTTCCATCTTTCTGAAGTTCAGACTTAAACATACGAATAAAATGCTGCTACAAATCATACCACATTATAATTCAAACTTTAGAAATAATACTGGAAAGTATCCGTCTCTAAATAAATGAAATATGCAATGAATAAAAGTATTAAAAGAATGAAAAGAAAATTCGTTTAAAAGTCTTCATTCAAATTCGAGATATAAACCCATTAAAAACTTCGGGCCAATGTCATAAACTTTAATTTAGAATTAGTTTTGTAAATTAAGGAAATGTTCTGTATTTTTTTAAATATCCTCTTCTGATATTTTACCGAAATTCCCTAAGAAAAATTAAATTATAGAAACTATATAAGCTTATTTAAGACCCAAAACAATATTCAGAAAGCTTTTCCAGCCCAAGACCTTACTTTCTTTATGTAAAACATAATTTCCTTGAACTAGAGAATTTCTCCGTATTGAGATTTAACTTTAATTATGAAAACGGTGAAAGAAGTAGGTAAAAATTGAACAAGAACTATTCAGTATTCAAAATTATTTAAGTGGCTTAAAAACAGCATTCCGGTTTTCATTAAAAATTGAATGACATTCTGTAATTAAATTTATTTTTTTGCCAAAAATGAAAATTTAATTAAAACTTTCTTCGAAAGAACAGTTTCTGCTTTCAACATAAAAAAAGGAATGTTTCAAAAATGCACAACCCCTTTGCAAAGAACTTTAGGGTTTATTTTAAGAACATTCAATTAAACTAATGTTCATTCCGTCTATAAGAAATCTATTAGAAAGAACTGATTATGAGGTGGATTTTTATGTCAAATAAAGTTAAGGTTTTGAAGATTACATCATTGATTGCTTCGGAATATGGGGCTTTTTAACTTTTTTTGTTCGAAGAAAAGACAGAAAATTCTTCTTTTATGGCTTATTGGACAAAAATTCCATTTATTTTTAACATCCTTTTCATTACCTATGGAACTATTTCAAATCTGGCTTAACACTATATACCTGAAAGTTTCTAAAAATTCTATCTTCAGTAACGTATAATAATTTTTTGAATGATTTAAAAACATTTTCGGAATCTAAATTTATTTAATGTACATTTCTAAAAACAGATTTTAAGATAAGTTCCCAATATAAACCGTTAAATTAGAATAAAAATAATTGCTAATGTGTATTTTTTTTTGTCATAATTTTTGGTAAATGCAAAAAAATGCAAGCATTGCCTGAAAATATATAAAAATATTTACAACAAAATAGAAGGAAAATTAAACTTAAAGAAACATTTGAATGAAACATTAAATGTTTCTTCTGAATTATTAATGTATCATATTTATAAATGTAAATCATAAGGTTATAGGTTATGCCAACTTTAATAGAAAGTTTGATCAAGTCAGTCCCTTGCAGGTTTAGATGATAAAAACCAATAAACTAATTTGAAGTTTATAATAAGCAGTAGAAAACATTAAAAGTAAAAGAATTTCCTTCTTGAATCTGAGTTTTAATTATATATTCAAGGTTTGTTGCATAAAATTCATGTGTATAATGTATTCAATATAAATTTTAAGAAAAAAAATTATTATAAAGCGCCATTTATAAAATTCGCTCAACATTTTCAAGATAGTTTACCTTCTGATTTTTCTTAGAATTTTTTAAAATTATGTTTAAGTGATTCTGTCTTTAGATCTCAACAGATTTTTATAAAAATTAATCAAGTTTTTGCACTTGTTTTCTATTTACAGTTGTGTTGCATTCTAGAATTCAGTTTTTTTTCCCAAAATTCATAGTTTATTTTATCGAATGCATTCTTTGCATTTCGTTAATTCTAACTTCGCAATTTTTTTGAATTTTTTTACTTAATCCATTTTATTTGCTTCGTTTATTTTATAAATATAAGTTCTTAATCTGCCATGTCTTCTTCCTTCTCGCAAGTTTCGAAATTGATTCCGAAACTGAATTCCTGGAATTCATTTGACATGCATCGCGTGAGAATGAACTGCTACACGATGAAGAAAATTTATAATCGTTTTATTCGAAACTTTAGAGAAACCCAGAAGCAAATGAACCGCCAGAGTAGAAATCCTTATTTGTAAACATTTTCGAAACAAACGCTTTCCAGAGTAAATTATTTCGAGATAAATTCAAGTCCTTAGCCTTATATGCCTTTCCTTCTTATAAGTTCCGAAATGGATTCCAAAACTGAATTCACGCGACCCGTTTGTCATGCGTTGCCTGATTATGATCTGATACATAATGAAGAAAATTTAAAATCGTTTCATTCGACACTTAAGAGAACATTAACGAAACACCAAACAAATGAAACCGCTAGAGTACAAATACTTGTTTGTAAACATTTTCGAAACAATCGCTTTCCAGGGTACATTATTTTGTAATTGCTTTTGTATAAGTATTGTAAGTTTTTTTACTCCATTAAGAAAATAAATACTTCATCATCTTCATCTATGAAAGCATGTGTGAGATCCTTATAATCCCTAAAATGTCTTATTTCAGCCTAATTATGGTCATCATCCCGTATTGTAGGCCTCCTAATG
>BGPR01025646.1:0-22175 GCA_013235015.1 Araneus ventricosus
TCATGCTTCGTTCAGTTACGTATTGCTATTCACAGAGCAAGGGAATTAAAATGGAAAAGAATAAATGAAACATGTGTATTAGGAATATATTCTCATTATACTTAGCTATCCAATAAATCCGAGTAAAATCCATAAATTTAGATTTTCAAGAAATGTCTATTGTTGAGGAGAAGTAATTAGATTTTTCCATCTCAAAATTTCCATGAAGGATTATAAATTTTGGTTTAAATTTTTAGCTATTTGGAAATGTATTTTTCTCCATCGATATTAATTGTTAATTGTTATAATCAGCGATAACCCATATTGACGCAGAAACCAATGAAGTGTATTATTACGCCGAGTTAAACAGAGCTGAAATTGACCCTAATGTCTTTTAGATATAGAACTTGATTCTACATATTTTTGATTATTGATGACTGACACTAAATTTTGTTGAAATATATAATTTTTTTAAAACGAAAGCTGTTTAATTGCATGGAGTTCCATTGTCCTATAGTCAATGAATTTAATAAAAGAAAAGGATTAACGTATAACGTGTAGGTAGAATGTAAATTCATAATCAGTGGCTGCTCGTCAGCTCAGAAACAAGCAGTGCTGCAAAAGTTGTATAGACCTAAGTTGTAGTAATTTTGTGCTAATTATTTTGATATATATATAATGTTGTTATACTAAAAATTGATAGTTTTTGAGTAATAAGCAAAAACCTGGGGGAAAAAAATTTCATGTTTTTGGCTATAACTAAAATTCCAACAAAAATTAATGGTGGCCAACCTCAGATTCGTATTCATCTCTCCAAAAAACACAAGGAAGCAAAAAATTACAATTCCTCCAGAATTGGATTTAAAAAAACTACTTAACGACTGAACTACTAAGAAAAAGCGAAAAAAAGCCAAATGAGGAAGTCGCGCCAAACGACAGCTGGGAAAAATGCAGCTCAAACGAATGCAATTTCAAGCGGAGAAAGGGTTGCTTTTCTCCCTCTTTACTTATAGCATTAATCTTGGATCCTCAGGAGGGGCGAAACATGCTGCAGCTCTGGTCTGTCTCTTTATAAATTCTTGATCGATTTTCTGTCTCCCTTTTACGGTTTTTTTTGTTACTTTTTTGCCATTTTCGTAAAGTGGGAAAATAAGTCAATTAGAATGAAAACGAAAATACAATCTTTTAAAATAATTTCAGGGGGGGACTGCAGTTCTTATGGACGAGCTGCCACTGTTCGTAACAGTACATAGTTACAGGCAGTGGCGAATCCAGGGGAGGGACTATCGGGCTGCAGCCCCCCCCCCCGGGGGGGGACCAAAATTGGGGGATTAATTTAAAATCACTACAACTGTTTGAGCTTAATTTTCATTTTAAAAGAATAGTAATAAAATCGTGACAACATTGCTTTCTGACTTGACAGGATCGAAAATTTTCCTACTTTTCTAGTCATTCCACTTGCAGCGTTGGCGCGGTCGAAAACATTTTTTGGCCAGTTATTTCATTGTATTTTTTATTAAATTATCGAAAGTATTGTAGTGCTCTTTATTATTCTTATTGTCAGGTGAGTAAAGTTAAAGTGTTTTGGTTTACATAAGCCATGAGGTTTGACATTCGTCATTACGATACAAAATTTTTATGACCTCAGACCGAATCCTGGATTCGTCACTGGTTACAGGAAAAACAGCACTAAAAGTCGTACGCAGTATAACAGTTAACATGGCAAATTGGATTCTCTCAGCAAATCTTTGGGGTGCATAAAGCAAATGTTCAAAGGGTTTGCTGTCCGAAATGTTATCCAAATTATTATTAATGCAACTGTTTTGTTGTGCTATTGACAATTTGTATTCCTCTAAAACTATGTTATACGATTTCCTTGTGTATGTTTTCCTGTTACTTAATTCATTGGTAAAGAGACCTCTGTAGCAGTTACTCTTTGCGTTTGCGACCCATTTTCTATTGCAAAAATTGGCTTGTTTCTGTATGCATGATCTACTCTTAAAGTTTGCTTAAATACTTTTGAATCACCCTGTACATCTAATTTATTTTACGAAACTTCCAGAGTATGTAAAAGATGAGTGCTAGAATACGCAAATTCAACAAGTAAATTAAATATTGGCCGAGTGATTTTCTTTCTATCTCAAGTTTTAAAAAATGCTTTTGCATTCCGGGTTTTCAAGTCGGGTTTTTTTTTATAATACTTAGAAATTTAGGTGACGTCATCGTTTTAGAGCTCACAGAAAAACCTTCTTTTGGAACATAACAATATGCAAGAAAAAGAAAAAGAAAATATTCAGCAGTGATATTCGAAAGAATGGGAAATTCACAATTATGTGTGAATTTAAATTGAACGCAATTGTGCAACGGGTATTTATCGCCGAAATAAAAATTTTCAGGAGTTTTCTCCAAACATTACAAATAATAAGTCTGCCTTTTCTAAAGTTAATTCAGGGTTGCCAAATCAAAATAGCAAAATAAGGCCAAACCTTCTTAAAAATAAGGCCAAAAAATGCCAAATTTGACAAACTGATTGAAGACCTCATTGGTTTTAAGAAAAAAGGCTATCCTGCATGAAAACAAAAACCACATGATCAGGATATGTTTAATGCTCTATTATTAAACTGAAATTTAATTCAAAAGATTAAAACATCCGTGTTTTGTTCAAGAGCTATTTCGTTTGACGGCGCGCTATGTATAATTTGAAAAGTGTAATATCAAAAATTTATTAAAAAATATTTAATAATCAATTAGAATTAATTAATTTAAGTAAATAAGTCATTAAATATTGCTCTAAAAATCATTACCGAAAATAAAGCCAAAAAAAACCCAAAAATGAATCTAAGGCCAAGGGCATTCAAAAAAGAACAAATTTCCATAATTTGGCCTTAAAGAGGCCAACATGGCAACCCTGAGTTAATTACCGAGTCAAAAGTACTGTCTGTCCGTCACGAGAACTGTCGCCGCCAAATTGTCTAGTTTACGGCGGTCGCTATAGCAACCGGTTATGCTAGGGAAGATCCATTTCGAATAGGAGGAATCCAACGGAGGTTGGAGCTTTTTTGTTCTTGGCGCCAGTTTTCGACGGAACGCATTTGAATGAACTTCTACCTAGTAGAAATGGATTCTTCCTGCGATAACCCGTTTCTATAGCGACCGCCGTAAACTAGACAATTTGGCGGCGACAGTTCTCGTGTCGGACAGACAGTAGTCTGCTGCGCAAGGAATTGGAGAAGGTCCAATTTTGCGCAGCAAACAACATGCAATTTACAGCAGTGAACTCGAGATCCATAAAATCCAAGGGGTCCACAAGTTATTGTCATGGTTTCCTTACTTTATAACTTTTGATTAAAGAAAAGGAAGGCAAATATTATTTACACTAGAAGATTTGTGACGTCTAAGACGGGCTTTTAGCTTGCCAACAATATCCGAGATCTGATTGTCACAGATTTATTAACGAAACTTGTAGTAGAAAATCTCATACAAATTGCTAGAGTGCTTAAGAAATGAAAAAAGCACGGAAAATTGAAGTGATGAATCAATTTACACTAACTTTCGTTTTTCTGATAACTTTATTTTTTAACAATTACTTTCGTTTTGTCCGAGTAAAAATAATGCAAAATCCGATATCAGAAGGAAATGCATTACCAAAAACAAAATAAAAAAAATAATGAATGCACATCTTTAAGTAAAATGAGCCTTTCAGTGTAGGAATGGTTAAGGAAAAATATTAAATATATAAATATTCATTTCCAACATTAAGTACGAAAAAGAAAGGAACCTTTTAAAAAATTACAATATTCTAAATAGTTCTGCGTGTATGAATTAATTAAAAAGAAAATAAACGACCGATACATCATAGTTCAACAAAAAGATCTCCGAGAAGTGGAAAAATAAATTAATTCTAGTATAACTTCTATTCAATATTAACGGAGTTCCGCGTCGATGAATCAACATAAAAAGGAAGGAAGCTGCTCAACTCTGCTAAAAAACCCAACCAAATAAGCAATAATGTTCGTTGGCTACTTTGAATATCTTATAATTTAGCAAAAAGACTCAGTGTTGTCCAAAACTCAGAGAAAAAAAGCAAAAACGAAATAAACAAAAAATGCCGAAAGATTATATTAGGAAAATAAATTCTGGAATTGATATTAAATCATCACAGAATCAAAACAGTATCCCCTGTGTATGCTAATTTGTAGACGTAGACAGACTGTCGGAATCTCTTTGGCACGTAGCCAAACCAAACCACGTGAGCGTTACAGCCATGCGTGGATAATTATTATATAGATATTCATAAAGTACAACTCAAAAAGTTTTTTTTTTCAATAATACATAGTTAAGTGATTTCCAGATGACAGCTTTTCGTGGAATGTGATCTATCGACACTTAGATGGTTCAGTTTCGATGCGTCTAGGGTTAGGTTAGTAAAACGCATGCAATCTTTATACAAAAGCAGTTAACCCCTTAACTGGATTGCCCGTATGCCGTACGTGCATCGAATTATGGCAGTTTTAAACTCAAACTAAAACAGTCATTCATAGACGCTATAATTCTATTCAAAAATTACGTGGAATCCTTAAACATTTCGCCTGTCCTTTAGGTTCATAATTCAATTAAAATGACAATGCATTCCCAAAATAAAATAGACGGTATCATCTAATTAGATAACTGAGAAAACAAACCAGTTAAGTGGTTAAGTATTTAAGTATCTCGGGCGAAATAAGAACATCGAAACTTCTAAGAAGTGGCAGCTATCAACAAACCTTTAGTACAAAAGTTGTGGCACCTTTCGTGGCAAGTAATACATAAACTCAAATTCCAGCCAAGTGTCGATGGTTTCATACATAAACTCCAATTCCAGCCAAGTGTCGATGGTCTAATACATAAACTCAACTTCCAGCCAAGTGTCGATGGTTTAATACACAAACTCAACTTGCCAAGTGTCGGTAGTTTACATGCCACGAAAGTCTGCCATGTAGAAGTTATTTAACTTTTTATGGGTTATTAGAAACATTTTGTGTTTATTTTATGAATATATAATAATATTTATCGCCATGTTCCTTAATCAAAAGTTTAAGGAACACCGAAAATAACTTAGGACACCATTGTATATACATGCGCTCAGTTAGGTGTGAAAAGTGTATCCATTTAGGATGGACTGGCTGAACTAAGTTTCACAATGGCTCTAAACGTCAAATATCGCTATGGTGAATCAAGCATGGCTGTGATAATAAAACAGGGGCAAAGCAAACGATATCGATATATACAGATCAAAACTAGTCCACACAATTTATTAGTACATGATCCACAATCATAATAAATTTAATAAAACAAACAATCTACTGTGAAAAATCTAACTTTATAAATTACATAATGATAAAATAATTATGAATATCTTGTACATTATTAAGAGAATATCAAAAGGTACACTACATTCGAAAATCCTTTTTTGATAATTGCAACAGGTGTTGATGAAATTATATGATATATAAAAATGTTCACCATTATGCGGGTATTTTTTGAGTCGGAGAAAAAAAATGATCTTTGAAATTTTACAATTCATAGAGTACACAAGCATTTAAAAAAATAAATACAAAATTAATAAAATTTTGATGATAATATTGACATGTTTCGACAAATATATTAAAAAGGTCTTTAAGAACAAGACGATAGGTTCTAGAAATTTCAATATGCATTTTCAAATGCGAATCAGAATCATAAGTTAAAAGTTCTTGTATATATTCAGTATTATATATATTTGTTACCTAATCTTCAAAAATAAATATTTTGAATTAAAGATTCTTTTTTTTCTTTTTAAGACAAAGAAAGCTCCTAAATGAAATAGCAGAAATGTATGCAATTAATTCCTTTTACAATCTTTATTCGTAAAATTTTTGAATAGATGCTTCAGAAAAGAATTAAAAATTCCAACTTTTTGAAATAGTTCAATTGGCATCTCATTAAATAATTAGCAGTCTTTAAATAAGCTTTCACTAAGAATAATTTTATCAAATGTATGTAAAACACAAAAGCTAGAAAAATTTTTTAAAAGTAAGTATAAAAACACATAAAATACAATATAAATAATACAAAAGAATCGTAGGACAAAAATAAGCTAATTTCTGTGTTTGTATATTGTTTACAAAATTTTATTCGCCAGAAAACATTGCAAATAATTAATTGTTATAAATTATTTTTCATTTGAGAAATATTTGCTATTTTCAGTTAAAAGGAAAATTTCATAAAAAGCAACCAATTCTTTCGAAATTTAGTTTATATTTAATTGAAAGATGAATAACACGTAACATAATATTTATTGCGCAACATATTGTCTGCGTTGCATTTATCATAAAAAAATTAGCAAGTGATTATGTGATAAAAATTTTATATTACCTGAAAATTTAAAAAATAAGGTAAAACACCGTTTATACATCTTTCAAGGGACTGACGTAAAACGAAGTATAATAGAAATTTTAACAAACAAGCATGATTAATATAAATTGAATGCTATTTAAGCAAATTCATTTAAAAGTATTAATTTTAAAGTTTGTTAAGTTACTACTTGCATAATACCAAATAATATGAAATGAATAATTAAATTTTAAAATTCATGGTTAATTATAAAAGTCAGAAAAATCATACTTTTATTGCTTTATCACAGTTCACTTACTAGATAAGAGAAAATTTTCACCTTTCAGAACGGAAGAAAAACGACGTATGACTGAAGCTTTGCGTCGTATAAAAGAACTTTATCATTACGATGAATACTAATGAATCGGGACTGGGATGAAACGACGCATAAATGAGAAACTTATAAATGGTGCTTTATTTTATTTTAAAAAAGGAAGTTGCAACTAGAATAAGTAATACAAAAGGGAACCATCTGAAAATTTCACATTTTGAGGCACAACTGTCGTTGCAAAACATATACAAATATTAAAGAGACATAATCATTTTCTATTATGCAAGTATTGGAGTTGGTTATAATTCACAAAACAATTTACACACACTTAAGAACAATTTACAGTACCAAAACTGACGTCCAAAACATGGTGTCTAGGTGACTAAATTTGGAATCGGAAATCGAAAATTCATGTTTCAAGAATGTTGTAGTACCCTGCATATTTTGAAAAATTTTAATTAGAGAGGTTTTGAAGTAACGCAGAATTTCAAACTTCAGGAATTTCTTAGTACTGATATACAGAATTGTTCGGTTTATACTCAGAAATACAGAAAGCTGATGAAATCATCGGACAGAATCGTTTTCAAATGGAAGATATTTACCATGTTCAGGAAATTCTAACAATTATCCTCACGAATTGGATTATGTAGTCTGTTATTATTATACTATGGACAATAACACAATTGAAAATGCAGAAAAAAGTTTCATTTTGATTAAACATGAAATAATTTCGTCTTTTTTCCATGTAAATATTATTTTCAGTTCCTCACAGACACTTCTATATCTTTTTATTTTTCCAAAACGTGTAAGAAAAGTATGAAATAATTACTTCTAATTACATATTAAGTAAAAATGGACATTCCAGTGTGAATAAAAAAAATGAAAAATATCACAATAATTGATAGCAAAATCTCATGTTAAAGGAGAAATTAAATGTATTAATTCTATTTACATGGTTACCATAAATTTGTTTAATCCAATTTAAATTATTGGTTATCAGTTATAGAAATGTTTATTTTTTTTAATTCATCAATTGCACTGATGTTATTTGCATTAATATAGTGTCTATTTACCTAGGAAATAACATTCCCCCCTTTTTTGGCTACAAAAGTTGACACTAGAAGAAGATTCAAAAGACTTTCTTACATATTATAGAAAAACAAAAATATAATCAGTTACAACCAATCCAATTGAAGTTGAAAATGTATTCATTTCTACACTGAAAAGAAATGGGTCTTTCAAATGATACTAAACAATTTTAAAAAACACAGCAGGTACTTAAAGCATTGGGATTCGAGAGCGTATTCAGATGAAACAAAGGCGATTTTTTTGCACTCTTGTCAGAACATTGTAAGAAACAAGGGGGAAAGATACATTAAAGCATAGAAGATAGAAAAAAAGTTCACTAAAAAAATCATGTTATAATCAACTCTCTCTGCCATTAAATACAGAAAGGAATTTATTCTACCCTGACATTCTTAGTTATTCTGGAAACCCAGCATTAAGAAAACTCTGAGAAATCGACTTTAGTGATTAGTTGAAATGTCCACTGTCAATCCGTCTATGATGAGAAGAATCTAACACTGGCAATTGATTTCGATGCTGATCCGTCTATCACATTGATGAGAGGACACGTCTATGATGAGAAGATTCTCAGCACGAAGGTTTTGGTAAGTAAAAATTTATTCAGTTGTGACATTCTTAGTTATTCTGGAAACCCAGAAGTAAGAGAACTCTGATAATCGACACCAGCGATTAGTTGAAATGTCTATTTTTGATCCGTCTATGAGAAGAATTCTCGTCAATGATGAGAAGAATGCTCGTCAATGATGAGAAGAATCCAACACTGGCAACTGATTTCGACGTTGATCCGTCTATCACACTGATGAGAGGACACGTATATGATGAGAAGATTCTCAGCCGAAGTTTTTGGTAAGTAGCAAAGGTAATTCTTTACTTAAATTTCATTCATTCATGGGAGGGAACGAAATATTCTAAAATAAAACTATGATTTATAAGCCTTTTAAAATCAAAGTTAAACTTGAAACTGTCTGAATTTTAAAATTTGCTGTTTTTTCTAAATAAATAACGTTTAATTTTGCAGCTAAGTGTAATTTTTATAGTTCCATGCCTAAATTTTCTTTCTAATACCGTTCTAAATTTATCAAATCCAATAACAAAGATATTTATTTTTAAGAATTCTCTTGGCATAATATATTTTATATACAATATTATATACTTTTTCAATTTTTGAAATCCAGGCTTTTCTCTTTCACCTCTTTTGATTACTATAACATGCACTCCCTTAACACATTACTTTTTAGGAACACAACAACAGTGTTACATGTTTAGTTTAGGTTAGTTATATTAACATCCCGTTTTGAAGCAACACGAGGGCTATTTTGGGACGGACTTCGTAATTTTGAACTGCGATCAGATGAAGAGAATGGCACCAGAGCTGGTACCCCCTCTCCAAACTTCAGCACCACACCATCGGCGACCTACGTATGATTTAACGTGCAACAGGCCCAACACACGACGTATCTTCAATGGAATCGCGTTTCGAACCTGGAAAACCTTCCGATCCCAGAGCCGAGACCTTACCACTAGGCCACCGTGTTACATGAGAATTATACGTATTTGGTTTCCTCATAGTTGATGAGAAAGTATATTGACTTTGATTGGTTCTAGCCATAGAACGAAAACTAATTTCTTTGTCTGAAAACCTATTGTCGTTGCAGTTCCAAGACTTTCTGGTTAAGAAGACGAAGTATCGGTAAGCTGTGAATCTTGTCCCATGTCAGAGCAGTGTGAAGATTCTGAAAGAAAAGAATTAGAAGAACACCATTAGAGTTCATGAATACAGCGGTTGAAAAACATTTCAGAGGTTGTCTTTGAAACATTACATGGACAGCCTTCAAGCAAATTCTCTATCCTCGCTAGTTAGCTGTAACTGCATATTTTAAAAATCGCTATATCAATCTTTTGTAATCAGTTAATAGCATGCCAGAAAAATATCCTATAAATTAACATAAACACAGATGATTTCAGTTCAGGAGAGTCTATTCGTTTCATGAAATCGGCAGAATGGGTATAAATTTTGTGTCTTTAAGAGCTATCCGATGCATATTTTAATCGCTACGAATATGCGAAATTTAACATTAGAATACTTTTGATACAACATATGCACAGTCCAGAAATTTATATTTGGCACGGTTTTGCCTGTAACTCACGCGAGAAATTTTTATGACGTACGATAAGAGGTAGTTCATTTGTTTGGTTACAAATCATGAGGAGGTGTGTTGAGAAGTATTCGAATTTTGTTGCATTTGATGACAGTAAAAATACAAATATTGAGACATTTCATCAAACGATATAATGCATGGAATGGTAGATAATTGATGAAATATGTTAAAACGAAATAAGCACAATATCACGCAAAGTAAATGCGAAATAAACACAAATGCATCAGGACCCTACAGTTTCCGTAATCAATTATTCTCGATTGAAAAAAACTAACCCCAATTACAGTTCATATGGTGAGAATATTTTGGCATCAGTTAAGGTTGATATTGAATATTTAAGTTACTTGAGCGAAGTTAAATTTCATTATAAACAGAAATTGGAAAAGCAACAACCATACACTTTTAACATGAAGACGTTAAACATTTGGGGAATGCGTCAAAAGACAAGAATTACGATTCTGAAAACAAGAAAGATGTTTAACAATGATTTGATTAAGAAGAAGTTACTAATACTGCAGAAGAATAACAAAAATGACTGATGGATCTGTGTATCAAAGGCCAATGATTACGGTAAGTGCTCCCAACTTTTCATCTAATGTTTTGAAACAACCTTAATAGATATTGTAATTTGAAGTAGTTTATAATTAGTGACAACTCTAGTTGACTTCGATTAACCGGACCAAGGCGTTGGCGGATAACCGAATAGATGGATAACGGGTCGAAAATAAAATTCTTTACCAGTGAATAATACATAATATTTTATTTAATTTCACAAAACGATCAATATAAGAGTAGTAATGCACAGAAATGTATTGTAATACTATAAACATATTTTTTAGGCGATGACGGATAACAGAAACTGACGATTAACGATTAATCGAAGTTTTACTCTACATCGATTGTCAGATCTGTTGAGTGTGCGCGAAATGTAATGCTCTCTCTTCTCCCTATCCATGTTTGCACTAAAATTCCATCAGAACAGGCCTACTATAAATTTTTAAAGCAATTGATTAATTAATAAATTCTGACGGGGCCACAATAAAAATCTAATTTAAGGAGACATACGACTCTTGAACCTCGAAAAAATGGGGGAAAACAGTCAAATTCGATACATCATATCTCTGAAACAATGCAATTCACAAGCTCACTTTTTTTCTAGAAAAATATATGTTCTTTCTCTTAGAGTACACACATTTTTAAACCTTTATATTGATATGTATTTATTTGAGAGAGTAATAAATATGGATATAATTTTTGGAGAAAAAATGAGATAGTCACCTTGCGCGCGTAGTTACGGATAAAATATTGGTCTAAACACAATATGTTGGATATCTAGGTAATTCAAACAGTCTGTTTAAAAAACTGAACCACAATTTATTAACATTTAAGTTTAAGTTCTATTTTATGTACCAATTTAAAGTAAAATGTTAAAAATAGTTAAAATTTCAACTTTTCTTACCCCCACACCCCCCCAAAAAAAACTTCTTTGGAGAAAATATGTACAAAAATTATGTTTCAATTTACAGAACATAGCACAATATATATTCAGTAAAATTTTATGTAAAAATATTCAATAGTTCTTGAGATATAGTGCGCGAAATATCAAGAAAACACATTTTGAGATATAGCGCTTTCAAGATATGGCCATATTCGATGTTTACGTTGAACAGCTGATACATTTTCCTTCATAGCTTTCATAATTATGGGAGTATTTTAAAGCGGATTGTTTTAAATTGTCCAGAAAATTTTGAGGAATAATAAATTTTTTCATAAAATCGAAAAATTTCGAGGTTTGAGAAAAACTAGGTCTAAAATTGAGCACAGCGAGCGAAACGACAATTTTAAAACTAAAAATGGCAGCAAAGATTTATTTTTTTGCATTCAGTAGTTTTAATAAATAAGGCAATGATAATAATGACTAAAAATTTTAATAATTTTAAGAGTAATTTCAATAAATAAGTAAGTAATTTTAATGAAGAGCAGTATACAAAGCTTTAAATACAACAATTCTACAATAAAATTTTTAAATAAACAGTACAATTCACATCATACTTTTCAAAGTTTTTTGAAAAGGCGAGAAACTTTTGACTGAGTACGTTGAACAGCAGTAAAATGTTCGAGTGATTTAGGCAAGTCCAGAAAAACCGTAGGCCAACCTAGGCCACAGCCTACGGCGCAGTAAGTCAGAGGGGTGTATATACAGAAGAAAAAACAACTAAATAAAAAAAAAATGCTGGACATTTGAAATGTTTTTAAACTATTTTGAAAAGTCTGTATAAAGTACTGCCTTTTAGATTTTTATCCATATACATTAAATAATTATTTGAGTGCATTTATTCTCACTCAAGTGAATGCATTTATACCCTTGTGTTGTCTTGCTCAGTTATCGGCAAAAAATATTTTATGTATATCTCTCACACACTTAGTGTAAACGTTAAACAAGTTTTTGAGGGTGGGGAGGGGCGCAGAATTATGTAGTTTGGCCCAGGGCCTAAAATCGTGTAAAACCTCCTCTGGATTTAGGAGCATTAAAATATTATCCACAGAGGACACAGCGGACGTAATTAACCAAAGAAAACAATTCAGAAGTAAAATAGTTTTTCAAAATTTATAATTTTCATTCGAAATAAAAAAAAAATAATTTCGAATTACAGACGATATTGTAACATAATGCCAATTGACAATTCAAGGGACCAGAGAAAAAAATTCTTATTACCGACGAATTCGAATGAAAAAAATGTTCGAATTAGCTCGAATTATTTCCACTGTATATTTATCATTTTGATCCATGAAACTTGATCATAAACTTGATCAAAACTTAAAGCGTACATAATTATTTTATTAATTATATGCGAGTTATTTAAAGTTTTTGATACGAATTAACCAAAAACATTTCGAATTACAGACGATATTTTAACATACTGAATCTGAAAATTCAAGGGACCAGAGAAAAAAAAAATTCTAATTACCGAGGAATTCGAAAGAAAAAAATGTTCGAATTAGCTCGAATTAGTTCCACTGTATATTTATCATTTTGATTCATGCAACTTGAAGCGTGCATAATTATTTTATTAATTAATTATTGTACGAGTTATTTAAAGTCTTTGATACGAATTTACCAAAAAAAAATTTCGAATTACAGACGATATTTTAACATATTGGATTTCAAAATTCAAGGAACCAGAGGAAAAAATTCTAATTACTGACGAATTCGAATAAAAAAATTGTTCGAATTAGCTCGAATTAATTCCATTTTGATTCATGAAACTTGATCATAAACTTGATCGAAACTTGACTCGTACATAATTATTTTATTAATTAATTATCTACGAGTTGTTTAAATGTTTTTTGAAGAGGGAGGCTCAAAGTATTATGGTCTTTATTGTTCATAGAATTGAATTGGATAAATGTAACTGCTATTAAAAATTAACTAGCTTTATTAACTGAAAGCAATCCATTACAAATGTCGAAGAAAAAATTGCAACCAACAAACCACTGTTTGCGTAATACTCTTTCCAGACACTGGCAATTGGTCCTCATCAAACAGAAGAACTGACAACGCGTCCTACCTTCACACCGGCGCAAAAAAAACACAGCAAAGCTGCTGACAACTCAAACACACAAGTAAAAACAATCATCGTCGACTCCAGACAATTTAATTAGACACTGCAAGATTCATTTGCTGTAGCGACTCCAGACAATTTAATTAGACACTGCAAGATTCATTTGCTGTAGGATTTCGTTTGTGTTCCGTGTTCTTGTGGCTCCCTCAAGGATAGACGAAACAAGCAAAAGAAAAAAATTTCTGGTAGACGCGTATGTGCTGGGGAGCAAAATTTCCGCGACCGTGTGGACTTGTTAATTACAGCTGTTTAAAGCAGATTGATTTAGGCACAGACCAATTCCAGCTGTCAAGAAGTCCTGTTTCCCATCAAAGTAATGATGATGTAGTTTTTCCTCGTTCACTCGCACAGCTACCGTGCAGACTCCTGTCTGCGAGTGTAAAATGTTCCTCAGGTCGTTCCAGTATAAAATTACTGTGTACACATTAATAATGTTTAGTGCGTGCCAGGGGCTGTCAAAGTTTTAGAATTTTGGATCAAATTTTCCAGTTTTAATCCTTAAAGGCCCAGTGCTGCCGTTAAGGAACATACCCAATGTTGTCTTACTGTACAACAATTACTGTGTACACATTAATGATGCTTAGTGTATGCCAGGGTTTGTCAAAGTTTTAGAATTTTGGATCAAATTTTCCAGTTTTAATCCTTAAAAGCCCAGTGCTGCCGTTAAGGAACATACCCATTGTTGTCTTACTGTACAACAATTACTGTGTACACATTAATAATGTTTAGTGTATGCCAGGGGTTGTCAAAGCTTTAGAATTTTGTATCAGACTTTGAATTTTAATCCTTAAAGGCCCAGTGTTGCCTTTACGGAACATACCCAATGTTGTCTTCTAAAATCTTGAGAATAAGACTGAAGCTCTAGTGCCTCTTGTTACCAAGAGAATACATACCGAAATTTTTATTAAATCAATTTGCAGCATATAGTTGGCAGCGTGAGTGCTAATAAAATATAAAAATTTGATGATTTTTCACTTGAGCTGCATCTTTTCAGCTTCGTTTGCACGCTTGAGAATACCATATTTTATTCTACAATGTTGAAGGAAATTCTTTATTCGAAATTATTATTTATTAAAATTCATCTATGTTTGACATTATCGAATTTTATCAAGGAAATTTTTTTAACTGAAATAAAGTCCAGTGTTGTTAGTTGGCAGCAAACTGTTTTTTAGCCATAAACCATACTTCGAACAAAATAGGATTTTTAAAGTATTTCTCCCATGTTTTATTCAAGAAATTAGAATCATGTCAAAAGCATTTTAAAATCAATTTTAAAACAATCAAGCTTTCAAGAGTTAATCTTGCTTCCCATTACTGTTTGTTAGAATTTTATGTGGGTTAGAAAGAAAGAACAAAGGTAAATTGAAGTTGTTAGAAACAAACTACAAGAACCAACGTGAATTTTGGTTGACACTTGATTACCCTGTCGAGAACATCCGTCTTATAATTTTGAAAATCCACAATAAAATAAAATCTCTGACTGAATGGGGGTCATAAATTAGAAATTTCTCTTCACAATACAAAATTCTGTAAAAAAAATTTCATATCCCTAAAAATTAATTTTCACCAACATTTTGAATTAATAATATTAAACACGATTTAAGCTAAAGAATTTATTTACATGCACATTGTCACTCTTCTTTATCATTGTACTGATATCTGCTTTTCTCTTTGCTTTCTAACTACATTAAAATTTCGATTAAACGTCGTTGTTCGGATAACAGAAATCTCATAATACACATGTACAATAACGTGATTTCACTGCTGGTTTGGGTCGAAAATGGAAATAAAATCCTTTAAAAGTGAATAATATACACACAATGTATTTAAGTTTACAAAACGATACATATAAACTTCAATATAAGAGTAGTAATGTACAGAAATGTACTGCAATACTATACCTACTTTTTTTAAGACGATGACGGTTAACGGAAACTGACGGTTAAACGAGTGACGGTATACTGTATAGTGTTATTGTATGGTTTTTACATAAGGGTTTTAATTTTGCTGGAACTCTAATTAGTTTTGCAATGCGCACTTTTAAACATCATTTTAAAGCCTATAATAACACTGCGTAGGAAGCGTTACTGAAATATTATTTAATATAAAGGCTTTTACGTTATAAATGGAATTATATGAGGAAGCATTTGTGAAGAGAAAGTAATTTTTTAGTTATAAAGAAGTAATAATTATTAATAGTTTTGGGAGAAAAAATATATATACCGGCATCGAATTCAAAAAGGCTCGCATCGTTTCACGTTTCTCAAACATTTATTTACGAGATCTTGTCAACATATAAACATGAACACCAATTCGACGAACACCGAAAATACATTCCAGACGAATACATTAACAATTCTGGACGAACACATTATTTGAACCATTTTGAAGATGAATAGACAGTCATATAATTACACTTAAGCGTCACTGGCCTGGTGGACAATTATCGTTTGCACAATCGGGAACAGATGTTAACTAATTACAGCAAACAAATTACTACAAATTTGGACTTATTTTAAGTTGGCTTGATGATGCGGAAGAGAATGAAAATGTGTGTCTCTGTGATTTAATTTTTTTTTATTATTTGCAAATAATAATAAGATTATTTATAGACTTTTTTCAAAGCAAGATGGTTGTCTGGTATAGTTACAGAGAAAGCAATGAACCTCCTATTCCTCCATTCGAGAATCTGAAGAAATTTTAGCCTGCTTTTATCAATGTATCAAGTACATTGGTAAGTATAATAGAAACTTTCTGTCAATCATTTTCAAAATAGGGCATTTTTAAAATACATAATTTTAAATAATTATTATAAGATAGATAACGCGATTAGTTCTAGTTCTTTCATAAACATCGACGAATTAATAATGTTGAATAATATTAAAAGGTTGAATTTCTGTTCAATATAATTTATCGTTTTTTTCCAATAAAAACTACCGTTTCATTCAGGCAGATATTCTTTTTATAACAAGCAAATAATTTTCAAAGCCTAATTTAGCCGTTCTAAAACAGTAGTATGAGTCCAACCTTATTATAATCAAAGACAACTTGAGATGGCAGTGAAGAGAAAGCTTGTAATCTATATACCATTGATTTCTGTTAAAGAGTACTAAACAAACGGAAACTGGCAGAAGCAAATTCCAATTTATCATATGTCAACATGAATTCTAGCGAACATTTGATTTAGATTTATCTATCCACGAATGAGTGTTGGCCATAGAGTACAAATTTGTCTATCTATCAACCAGTTTCAAAACTACTAACAAATTATCCTTTTTCCCAATTCTGTGTGTCCTGTTTAAGAAACATGTATAGCTGATATCGTCGTTTCAAATGCAAACAATCGAATGTGAAATATCACTTTTTTCAAACCCGCCCTCTAGCGGTTTCTTCAGAAATGACTCGTATAGTGACAATTGAACCTGATTTCCCTTTACACATTAACGAAATAGCAATTGCAGTGTATCGAAAACTGATAGTTTATTATTGGTTTCTATGGCTAAATATCGAATAAATTTCATGCATTCGATAGTTTGCGTTTGTTTATCGACGATATAACTAAACACATTTGGTTATTAAATTGTTGGCGGGAGACGCAAGTTGTTATTCGGCTGTTTGCGAGAGAAACACTAATTCGTATCTTTTAATAATATGTATAGCAATAGTATTCATGCAATACATCGGAATAAGGACAATATGCTTTTTAAAGTACAGGGAGTCCTGGAATTGTTGGACAATTTTCAAAAATTATTAATAATAATAAGAAAAAACTAATAATGTTTCAACTACGATTTTTTTTTAAAAATCAGAGCGCATTTTAACAGGTTTTTTTTGCAGATAGGTAACTCGCCGTTTTGGCACTCCAGGGGGTCGTAAATCCAAAATTTGTTTAGGGCCATTATCTGCGAAAATATTTAAACTGGAAGAGGAAAAAAAGCATGTATTTGTAGGGAATTTTGCAGTCTTTAATAGCAGATAATGGGTCATCAAATTAGATAGCTCAATTTCAGCCACCGGTGACAGATTTCCATTCGCAATCCATTACCAATAAGTAAAAGCCGATGCGCGTTTTCTGGTTTCTTTTTTAGTTTTTCGTGAATATCTCGAGAACTCTTCAATTTTCACACTACATGTGAATTAACAAATTAAAGACTGTAAAGTTGAATACAAATGCATGCTTTTTTTCCTTCCAGTTTTAATATTTTCGCAGATAATGGCTCTAAACAAATTTTTGATTTTTCGTAATTTACGACCCCCTGGACTACCGAAACGGCGTGTTACCTATCTGAAAAAAAAACTTTTTAAAATACGCTCTGATTTTTAAAAAACCGTATTTGAAACATTATTAGTTTTTATTATTATTATTATTAATTGTTAAAAAGTGTCCTACAATTCCCGGACTCCCTGTATATGCATACCATGAATGTGTTAAGTAACTCTACTACTCTTCCGCTCTTATTATTAATAGTATTTTTCAATATATTGCACAGTTAAATTCCAAATTAATCCTATTAAAATAAAACAGGGTCTTCACTTTCGTCCAGTCACCAAGCACTAGACTGTGTCGCTAGCTTGAAAATATTATTTATCTTTATTTTCGGTGTATTTTTTGTAGATGCCATCCGCTGTCTTCTTCAAATAACATCTTGTTCCCACATGATATCTTCCTACCTTAGTAGTATAAAGATATTGTATAATAATTTAGAAAACGGCTCAATGTCCGCAATATTGCTCAGTATCCTATGCTACTTGGATAAGGTCTTTAAAATTAAATGATGTGTTAGAACAAAATTAGGTTTTTTCATATACCAACAGCCGATATATGTGCAATAAAATACTATATTTAAAACATGAATTGTTTAATTTTATGGAGCTTTTCAAATAGCTTTTAAACGCGCACTAACACGCATTACGTCATTCAACATTGATGCGGTTGCTCGTAGCTTCTCACCTACTGCCAACTTGAGTTGTCTTTGACTACGCTACTTTATATAAAATATTCATAAACAGACAATTCTATAGGTTCTGAAGACTTCAGAAATGAAAGCAACTGAACAACTTTCAAGAAACATGTATTGCTCGACGCATTACATGCGTGAACTATTTAAGATGACGCAGGTAAGAATAAAAGTTTTAGAATTTTTTGATGTATTTGTATTTCATAGGTTATGTCTTAAGACAGATGGTTATAGACGAACAACCACCTTCTGGTACATTTTGAGAATCTACGTACGTGTCTATCTTGCAGCAATAAGCAAGGTATGTAAACGCAAAGAACTACTATCAACTAATATTATTTATCTTCATGAAATGGTTTCATTTCTTAAAATTAAACAGGCAGTTCCAATCCCATTTGATCTAGCATATCCAGGCAACTTCATGAGTCAAGGATTCCTGATAGAGGGGAATTGTGCCATCTGCTGGTCAGGACGACCAGAAACACCTAGCGTTGCACCTCAGATAGGTGTCTGACCAAGGTTCAATATATGGGAAGGTTGTTTACCTGAAGGAATTTCAAGGGGAACTGGCCATATTTGAGTCTCATTGGTTGGAAAACCAGGGAAAACTTCAGCAGCCAGCCCAACCGTAGAACTCATAATTATATCGGTTTTTGAACCACGATGTTTAAGAGTACATCTAGAGGAGAGAACCTTAAATTTTAGCTTTCCTTTCAGGACCACACAGTAATCATATTTACCCCTCTGGTTATGGGCTGATATTGAAGTCCTATAGGTTTTAACTTACCTCTGTGGAACACAGGTGTCTCGCCTATGATTGCACTGTAGATAGTTTTGCTTCCCAGTGATATTTTTGTCCTTTTTTATCATCTTGCATGCGATATCTAGGCTTATTTATACTGAGGGAAAACAAGAACATCTAACCTCACGGGCTATCAAAAGGAACCACAGATCCTATTTCAAGTGGCCTGATAAAGGGGTTAAAAGAGACTCTTCGCTCCGTCCTGGTTTTTAGAAGGATGCTAATAAGGTCACGTGTCTGATTTGTAGTGTTGACTCATATAGCTTGTTACATTTTTGAGTTATCGTGTTCTCCGACAAACAAAATGTCTAATTCCCCCAAATGTTTTCTTTTTTCTCTCATTTTTTAGACTCAAGAAGGTCTAAGACTTGTTAGATTAATCAAAATAATGAAATGAACAATGAATAATGAAAAAATAATGAAGTTTTTGACAATTACATTACTTTTTCTTTCCATACTTTATATACGAGAAAGTCAAAATATCATCTGGAGTTCAGCAGAAAGATACAATACATTATATTTAAGCTAAAAATACTCAAATCCTGAACTCCGTATCGTAATTTATATGTTTGAGAACACATATATACAGTGAAACCTCTTCGAACGGTTAATTTTTCGTGGCACGGATTTTTCGGCCCATAGACCTAATGTTAAAATAACCCCTAGCAACGGCCACCCAACTCCTCTGAACGGCCGCCGGGTGGGTTCGCCCATCCCATTTAACAAACGCATCGGTTAGAGATTTACTTTTTAAACTGAAAAACGAACTTGAAAAAATGTTTTTTTCCGAGAAGGGTAAAAACTTAAAACAGTCACAAATTGTATCCTTTTTTTCAAAAAATATAAAAAAAATATTAAATAAAGTACTATTTTCTCTTTAGATAAGTCTCAAACTTCATCTTAAATAAGAAATATGTGTCAGACTTGTTTATATTATGTATTATAGCAATTATCTTGTAATTGTAACGAAAACCCTTCAGAGCGGCCACCCCCTCTGAGCGGCCAATGTTTCTCTGAACGGACGGGTGGCCGCTCAGAGAGGTTTCACTGTCACAGCACTTTCCGATAAATACAATGGTGGGCTTGTCGTCTCTCCTTCCATTTGATGTTTGGTTGCAGAGAGATAACATGATTGCTGGGCTGAATGAGAAGTTAAATCGTTGGTTCACATTTAAATTAAACTATGAATATTTTCAAAGAAATGGCATTAGAAAGTTTATAGTAATATACTAGGGCCCTGCTTCATAGAGTTTATCTCAAACATAGTTCAAATATTGTTAGTTTTAGAACTGTCTCAACTTTCTGAAATACGCCTTTGTCGGAAAATAGCAATTTATTTTTTTAACCTGATCTTACCCCCTCCCCCCTGTAAAGGAGGGCCGCCGCTTCTTCAATCAAATCTAAACAACAAATTTCCCATGCATCCCCTTTTTAAACAAAACCCTCACGAAAAAAAATTCCCACTTCTCATCACTCCCTTAACCACCTCCACCACAAACACTACCACAAAAAAAAATTCCACCAAACGATTTCCGCAAACAACTACCCTGCCCAAACAGATAAAAATCCAGAACAATTTAGAGGTCACAAAATAACCACCTAATACCTTCCTTGTTTCCGACTGCTTACGACACCCCCGGTCAGCTAATAAAAAAAATCAGACGATAAAAAAACAAATCAGAGAGAACAGCTCAACCCCCACCTGGTGCGTGGGAGGAAGGCGAGCTGGACACGGCTGGCCGACCCCGGCACGGGTGACACTGTGACAGGAAGCCATTACGCGCAGGGGGGACAGGGAGAGTAGCCGGACGTCCTGTACAGTCGGTCGGTCTGACCGTTTCTCTTGGAACCTCCCCCGGTTTCCATTTGCAGGGGTATGCAGGCGGAGACACGGTAGGGTAGGTATCACCTGCTCCGATATGAGCCAGGTATCATGCCTATCTTTAATTTTATTTTCCATTGCAACCTGTTCTTGTTTCAAGTGCGCCTGCCAGTTATTAGCAAGCGTGTACTTGCCTGCCTCCAGCCGTTAAGATATGCCATGCAGGTAGGTCTGTGGGTAGGAGGCCCGGTTCTGGGGTCGGTTTTGAAAGTGGTTTGAGGTCGTAAGAAAGTCAGGTTGGGGTATTATTTTTACTCTCTCGTACGCGAAATGCAGAAAGAAAAACTACAGAAATCGTCTGAAAATTCGATCTCACGATTTTGGTTGAACCCCCACATTGTGTACCTCCCCGATTCCGAGACCACTATTTTTGGAAACATTTCTGTCTGTCTGTGAAGACGATAAACGCCAACGAGCTTGGCAACCCCAAATCGTTATAACAACCAATTTATTATGCAATAACTAATTTTGAAAACATGTAGGACAGGAATGGCGCTAGAGTTTCCCGGACAGGGGGGCACAACCTGCTGTATGGGGGGAAGAATGTAATGAAATTGGTCTCAAATTTTCGACAGATTATTATTTATCAACTACGGTTGAATACCCCTTACAAAAAATTTCCCCCATGGGGGGGCTGCGCCACCCCTGATGTAGGATTAGGATATTTTTCTGTGATGTTTTGCGAAAGCAACCATAGCAAATCACACAACTGGGTCGAATTATAGATGGATTTTTTAAGTGACGGCTACCTCAGTAATAGAAATATTTTGACAATGTTCATATAAATCATATTTATCTTGTTTACCGGTACGCGATTACCTGATGTTAAGGTCTCGGCTTCAGGGTCGAATGGTTCTAGGTTCGGAACCCGATTCGACAGAAGCAGTGGCATAGCGAACATGAGGGAAAGGGGGGGATATGGATGGGTGCCAGTTTTAGGGTCCCCATCGAGTCCAATCATTACTGCTATTTTTAAAGCAAAATATGATGAGGGAGCCTAAATA
>BGPR01025647.1:0-22173 GCA_013235015.1 Araneus ventricosus
ATATCCAGAAAAATTATACAAAGATGTAACACAATATAGGGAATTTTAATTGTGAAGAGTTAAAAAACATTAAAAAATAATAATGGACAACGATAACAAGCAAAATTTCGATGGATGACTTCATTGAGACCATTCATCCATGCAGATTCAAAACTAGAATAGGTTTTCTGTAAAGGAAAAAGACTTCAAGGTCTGAATTTAACATCTCAAGGCCTGAACTCATTCCGGAATATATTAATAGAAAACATTTATACATAAAGAATTTTATTAATTGGTTAGAATATCAAAGAAAGAAAATCTTACACTTTCATTAAAAATTAAAATATACTATGAATATGATTGAAATTCCAATTTTTTGAAAGTTTATTGGTGAGCGTAGTGTTAATAAACTTTTACTTTAATCACTAAATATTTGATAAAAAAATTATTTTATTTATTTTGGTAAGTTAACTCGCTTAAACAATTTTATTATGTTTTACCTTTAACAAAATGGAGAAAGGATTTTATTTTGAAGTTACAAACACCGAAAGCAAGTACTCTGTTTGCATTCTAGAAATAGAATTCTCAGCTTTCAACTTCAAAATATTTTATCAAAAATCTCTACATTTTTTTATTATCCTTTTCCATCCACATTTTAAAAATCTAACTATATCATAATAGATATTAAAAGTTTTCTTCATCAAATATATATATTTCCTGAATCAAATAAACTTCGAAAGAAATCATAAAAATAAGTATTTTGAATGTTTTTGAAAACCTTTAGAAAGATTTTCGATATTCAATATTTGCCGATGGTCCATCTTTTGACTGGAGCTATCAATGATCTTCTCTGAATTATTTTGTAGATATTTTTACTGTGGTTTTAGATCTCGGTATTTTGAGAAAACATTTCAAACAAGACTGAATAGAAATACGATACTGATTCTTAAAGATGTGTTTTCGGAAACTTTCCTTTGAAAATGATTTCATGAAAAGAAAGTGTTTCTTTCCTGCTTTTTTAAGGATATCTGATTTTCCAAAATGTATCAAGTAGAGGAATTTGCAGTTGTTGCGGATAATTTCTTGAAAATTCCTCAGTAATGTGGTAAACATGAGTGACTTTATTTTTTAAAGCATTTTCTAATAATAAAAAATGGAAAGTATTTTAAACACACTTATTAGAATACTTTAAAGAAGAAAATATTTTTATCAAAAATCTGACGATAAAACAAAGAAAACAAGGCAATAGATGCTGATAGAAATACTCTAAATAAATTGAATTTTAATGTTCCAAATGAAAGCTCTAAACGCCCTTTCAACTAAAGAACGACGGTGCCTGAAAAGCCCAAAAAAAAAAAAAAAAAAAAACCCCTTTTGAAATTTTCTACCTCTCCTTTCTTAAGCGTGATTGATCTCAATAATAGTGGCGCTTGTTTTCTGTTCATTAGGAGTGGAGCAACCAGATGGATATGAGCAAATAACAGGTTAATTTCATGAACTTTGTTCTCAAACGCACTCATTCCTTTGAACTCAACTCTGCATAAGGTAGGTGATTTTTTTTGTAGGTTTTGATCCAAATGCACCATTCTCTTTGAAATCAATCCCAGTAGCCATCAGCTGCCAGAATTCTCTTCTGTATATCATCCCATTAAGAATGCAATCTGTCATTACGGTTATTCAGGGGTAGGAAATTATTCTTATCCTTTAGAAAGAGAAATAGGCGTTCCTACATTCTGAAGTCAATGACATCTGTCCAGCTACGCAGACGTTTATTCAACTATCATTGGCTGCTATAAAGTAGGCTGTGAGGCTATTTAAATAAAGGGAAATTCTGGAAAAATACAAAAAATGTAACCACAGAATTATTGTATGAGTAGGTTTTACAACAACTATTTACTATAGCTGATAGAAGTGCCTATTTCTAAGACATCTTCTTGAAGTACTGATCTCTTCTTTTTTTTTTGGCAGATAACGTGATCCATTGCTATTTACTAAGAACATAATTTCGATATTCTTCTTCAACTACGAAAAAACTCCATCGTCCTGATCGTATCAATCTTTTACTATCGCTATTAGAATCATTCAGTTCTACATCTTCTTGAAGAACTGGTCTTCACTTTTGGCCTATAAACACAACTTTATTATTGTCCATTTACTAAGAACATAATTTCGATATTCTTCTTCAACTACAAAAGACTCCATCATCCTGATCGCATGAATCATTTTCTATCGCTATTAGAATCACTCAGTTCTACATCTTCTTGAAGAACTGGTCTTCACTTTTGGCACATAAACACAACTTTATATTGTCCATTTAATAAGAACATAATTTAGATATTCTTGTTCAACTACAAAAGACTTCATCGTCCAGATCTCATGAATCATTTACAATCGCTATTAGAATCATTCAGTTCTACATCTTCTTGAAGAACTGGTCTTCACTTTTGGCACAAAAACACAACTTTATTGCCCATTTACTAAGAACATAATTTCGATATTCTTCTTCAACTACGAAAGACTTCACCATCGTCCTGATCGCATCAATCATTTACTATCGCTATGAGAATCACTCAGTTCTACATCTTCTCGACAGTTCAGTTCTCTCAGTTCTACGTCTTCACTTTTGGCACTTAAACACATCTTTATTGTCATTTACTAAGAACAGAATTTCTGCGTTCTTCTTTGGCAACGAAAGACATAACGACCGTCCGGATCGTATCATCAATTTCAAAATTCCACCAGCGTAATTCTTTTTCAATTTGTGAAAACAGCCAAATTTCTTATAAATCAAGGATTGGGGCATAAGTAGAAATACCGCGCGTCTTTATAGTCCGGATTTCAAGATTACATCCGGACTATTGCCCGATCTTTAAATGTCCAGATTTACGCCATGAATGTGACGGCAGAGAATCATTGCACCTGAGAAAAATCCGATGATTATTCGAAAATGCTGACGACATTCTGCCAAAAAAGAAAATTCATTTTAACCCGTTTACATTTATTGTCGATGAAAAGTGACAGACCTCCATCCAGGTCTGGTTCAAATTGAAAATTAGAAGTTTTGACAGTTTTGCTTTAATTCTGTACTTCATTACTATGATTTTGAATTATCAAGCATTGAAAAAAATTGTATTTTTTTTGCATTCTGACGTCTTAATTTTTTTTCACTTCCCCAAACTCTGCGCCACAGTTCTGAAATAGAGTCGTCGGCAGCATTTAGAATTTTATACTGCACTTTGACAATCCCCTAGAAGACCCTTCCATACCCCCCCCCCCCCTGTATGCGTCCGGATTGCACCTAAAAAATTAACTCCTTCATTGCTCTCCAGGTCCGCTGAATTTCAACTAAAAAAATAATGGTAAATCCTTCATGCCCCTGTAGTGTCCGATTTCAACTAAAAATAATAGAACTCTTTCAGGCCCTCTCTCAGTGTCCTGATTTCAAATAAAATAATGGTAACCTCTATGCCCCTCCATAGTGTCACGATTTCAACTAAAAAAATGGAAACCCTTGTCTCCCTCCGTATTTTCTCCTGATTTCAACTAAAATAACAGTAACCTTCCCTCATGGCCCTCCGTAGTATGTCCAGATTTCATCTAAAATACGTAACTCATGTCTCTTCCTCCATAGTGTCTGATTTCAATTAAAATAATGGTAACTTTTCATGCCCTCCGTAGTGTCCAGATTTCAACTAAAAATAATGTAACCCTTTTCATTTCCCTCCAATGTCCCGATTTCAATCTAAAATAATGGGAACTCTTTCATGCCTCTGCTGTAGGTCCGATTTCAACTAAAAATAATGGTAACCCTTCAGGCCCCTCTGTAGTGTCCCGATTTCAAATAAAAAATAATGGTAACCCTTTATGCCCCCCTCCATAGTGTCACGATTTCAACTAAAAATAATGGAAACCCTTTTATGCCCTCCGTAGTTTCCGGATTTCAACTAAAAATAACAGTAATCCTTCATGGCCTCCGTAGTGTCCAGATTTCATCTAAAAATAATAGTAACCCTTCATGTTCTCCTCCATAGTGTCTGATTTCAATTAAAAAATAATGGTAACCCCTTTCATGCCCTCCGTAGTGTCCAGATTTCAACAAAAATAATGTAACCTTTCATTTCCCTCCGTAATGTCCTGATTTCAATCTGTTAATGGGAACCTTCATGCCCCCTAGTGTCCTGGATTTCCCCAACTAAAATAATGGTGGAACTCCTTCAGGCCTCTCTGTAGTGTCCTGATTTCAAATAAAAAATAATGGTAACCTTTATGCTCCCTCCATAGTGTCACGATTTAAATCTAAAAATAATGAAACTCCTTTATGCCCCTCCGTAGTTTCCTGATTTCACCCAAAAATAACAGTAATCTCTTTCATGGCTCCTCTGTAGGTCTAGATTTCATCTAAAAATAATAGTAACTCCTTCATGTTCTTCCTCTCCCATAGTGTCTTGATTTCACTAAAAAATAATGGTAACCCTTTCATGCCCCTCCGTAGTGTCCAGATTTCAACTAGGAAATAATGTAACTCCTTCATTTCCTCCGTAATGTCCCGATTTCAACTAAAAATAATGGGAACCTTTCATGCCCCCCCCAGTGTCCGCTGATTTCAACTAAAAAATACTGTAACCCTTTCATGCCCCTCCGTAGTGTCCAGATTTCAAATTAAAAATAATGTAACCCTTCATTTCTCTCTGTAGTTTCCTGGATTTCTAATCTGTAATAATAGCACCTTTCATGGCCTCTCCTTGTAGTGTCTTGCTAGATTTCTTATCTAAAATAATAGTAACTCCTTCATGTTCCCCTTCCCTCCATAGTGTCTGGATTTCAATAAAAATAATGGTAACCCTTTCATGCCCCCTCCGTAGTGTCCAGATTTCAACTAAAAATAATGTAACCCTTCATTTCCCTCCGTAATGTCCCGATTTCAACTAAAAAATAATGGGAACCTTTCATGGCCCTCCGTAGTGTCCGTTTCAACTAAAAAATAATGGTAAATTCCTTTAGGCCCTCCATAGTGTCCGATTTCAACTAAAATAATGGTAACCTTCAGGCCTCTCCGTAGTGTCCAGATTTCAACTAAAATAATGGTAACTCTTCATGCCCCTCCATCGTGTCACGATTTCAACTAAAAAATAAAGGAAACCCTTCATGCTCCCCTCTGTAGTCTGATTTTAACTAAAATAATGGTAGCCCTTCATGCCCCTCTCCAGTGTCCAGATTTCAACTAAAAATAATGGTAACAATTCATGTCCCCTCCAGTGTCTCGATTTTAACTAAAATAACAGGACTCCTTCATTCCCTCCGTAGTGTCCGGATTTCAATTAAAAATAATGGTAACACTTCATGCCCCCTCCGTAGTGTCCGGATTTCAAATAAAAAATAATGATAATCCTAGGTATATGATTATTATGGAAGTAATTTCATAATTTTAAACTGATAATCTTTATTGGTTGGCTTATTATCTGTAAATTGCATGATTCGTCATGTGTCGTGCAAAAGTCGTTGAAACGCTCTACAAGACAGACCGTTGGACACAGAGCTGCCACATTTGGCGCCTAATTCTTTCTCGAGCAATAAGAGCTCAGTAGGACGGTGTTTTGCAAAATTTTAATAAGATTTTTTATTAATTTAAATTAATCGAAATTTTAAATTTTGTTCCCTCAATAACTTTGGAAAAGATTTGCACCATTTAAAAATTTATAATATAAGGTTTTCAGCGATTTCAATTTTATTTCCTTGCAGCGTTTTCTGTATTTTTTATAATTTTTTCAAAATTAATTTCAAATACAATGTTCTTTCTCTACATATTGTTACTTTAACGTTGAAAGTGTAAAATTCACGTATTAAATCATGTAATATAAATTTATTTTTGTTCAGTGGTAAATTGACGAATTTATATTTAAATCATTTTTAAATAAGATAATTCAAATTTGGGCCAGTATTTCAGTGTAGTGTTCGTCATTTTATCACAGTTCAAGATTATGAAACTTCTCCCCAAAATGTCCCTCGCTATAACTTCGAAACTATAGATTAATCTCACTCAGCTACACTAAAACTCAGTTTCTGATCATAATCTGCATTAGCTACGTTCTGGGTTAAAAATAAAACAACCGAGAGATGGCCCAATAAATGATGAAAAAAATGTGTTTTATGAATCATAAATACAGTAGAGTATCCTTACAACGAAGTCTCCCTACAGCGAATTTCTCCCTATAACGAAATCTTTAATCGGAAGATTAAATAACATTCAAAATATCTTCTTCATATAACGAAGTGGTTGTCTCCTATAACGAATCTTTTCAGACCTTTTGTCTTTTCGGTTTTTGTCATTTTTTGAAGAAAGTTGCTAATTCTCTGTGCAAACAAATCGCTCACACGTGTCTGTTTCTGGAACCACCTGCATTGTTCATTCTGAAAGGATAACACATAACAATAAATGCTATGTGAAGGGTGTACGCAGTTGTGGGGGCCTGGGTTTCTACAGAGGGAGCAACATTTCTACGGGTCAAGATTCCAAGACCGGGTGGAGCAGCAAATGGATGTGACAATACGCATTTATGTTTATCCGTACTAGTACATATTACTCTCTTAAATTGGTGAATTACCACTTTTGAGCATTTTGTTTATACAATAAAAATTAGTATAATTTAAAAAATTATAATAAATATTACTTCATTTTAACTGAAAGTCGTAATTAAATATTTTTGAACTCATCGCACATACTTAAAGGTTTGTACATTTACTTTCAATAACGTAAAAATTCAATCTCTGTGCATAACGAAATTCTCTATAGCGAATTTTCAACTGAACTAAGCGATTTCTGTTATAGAGATTCCATTATACATAAAATAATTTGCAAAAAAGCTAAATAAAAGTGAAATTTAAGTAGCTGAAGTTTTTTCACTTGCACTAATTGTTTAAATTCTTATCTTTAAACCTTCATAATTAAAATTCATGATTTTCCAATATTTCATTCATAAATATTATTATAATTAATTTGGGGAGGACCTAATTACACCCCATCACAAATTTTTTTCCCAAATTTAAGCAACTCAACTAAATATTTTAACGAAACTTTTACATCGCTGACACTACTAATTACATCAATTTGCCAGGAAGATTCACTGCCTGAATCATCTAAACAGGTTGCTTCTCTTAATCAGAAGCATATTTATTTTACATAAACATCAGCTTCCTGAAGAGCTCACGCTTCGTTAAAATGATTCGGATGAAACAGACATGCATATAATTATTGCCCTAATTTAAATCTTTAGCAGCGAAATGCAATTAATTCAGTTTCTCCAGTGAGCGCTTTTAAAAGATGTTTATGAATCGCTATGGGAAGCTGAATGACTTGTTTCTGCTTTTAATGGCCAGTCGAACAGAATTGCTTTTCAAAGGAATAAATTGCCTATTTGGCAATAATTTTTATAAAGATCACGCAAAGCAGAAGTGCTATTGTCCTCCATCTATATTTAATATTTATCACCACACATACCCCCGAACTTGGAGCCACAACGGATCTTTGTTTGTTGGATTGGTTTGTGTAAAACTTTATTGAAAGCTACAAAAAATACAAACTTAGAATTTGAATAACATAATTTGGAAAACAGGTTATATTAAAAGAACATAATACGAACTTGAGATGTTTTAACAATTTTGCGTTCTAAAAATTTAACTCAACAAAAGTAGCATAAAAGTCAGAGCAATAGTGAAGTTGGAATAAATAACAAAATTTTATGAAGAAAATAAAACGTAAGAACAGTAACTTTTAAAGAAAAATTTATAAAACACTTAGAAAATTCTTCTCAAAATTATTAAAGGAACATAATAAGAATAAAATATCTCTACTAACATAAATTTCAAATAAAATAAATTTAAAGAAAACAAAAAAGAATGATGAACATGAATTTAACCTTTCAGCGGGCGAGCTAGCGCAAATTTTACGACAAATCGCGCATCGTATTACAGATATTTATCGAGTTGTTTTAGAAAAATAAATGCAACTTTTATTTATGTTTTCTGTATTTATTAGCCTAATAGTATACTAAGATTTCATACATAAAATTGCACTTAAATATAAAAAATAACGATATAAATATGCAATACGATGCACAATTTAAGTATCTCTTGAAAACGCACTCCCGCTATAAGGTTAAAAAGTAAAATTTGGTGCAGAATAGTTACAATACAATATTGAAATAATATATATAATAAATATAACAAGGGCCACATTTGCACCACCCCCATTTTCGAATGAAATTGAAAAAACATATGGAGAATGTAAGGTGGAGAAATGTTTTTCGATTTCGTTCCAAAATGTTGGGTGGGGCAGATGCGCCATTCCCACGACGCGTAACTTGGGAAACTTTCTTCGCGCCGTCTGGCCAGTGAACCGCTTTTCGTCAACACTCTGCAGGTCAGCAGCAGTTTACGAAAGTTTCCCTTCGATCTGTTTCTTACAAAGGGCGCGCCGGGGTCCCGACGGTATCATTTCAATTTTGAATAATATTTAATAGTAAGCATTTCATCGAATTTTATGAGCTCACTGAGCTCCAAAAAGGAAACAAAATTTCATAAAAATTCGAAATATTTTTGGGTACTGAAGTTTAGTGTTACTTTTATAGCTTTATTAATTACAACGCAGGTCTTTTCGTTTGATTTGAAAATAATGTTTTCGAAATGTGAAAAAAAATTTGCTTCTTTAAATTCATATTCAACAGAAAGAGTAAATGTGTTAGTCAGTGTTCTATTCTCACTTGTTATATTTGCAAAGATTGTGACTACCAATTTATTTCCTTATATTTAATTCAATAAAAATAGGATATGGCGTACAAGAAATGAAATTTTTGTTATAACAATGCATCTGAAGCGTTGCTATTAAAGCATGCCCTATTTAATATCCAACACAATTTTCATGTAAAAATAACAAGAAATTAATAGTCTATTTAAATCTTATAATTCCAACAACTGACCGTTTTTTGATGACAATATGTTTTTAAATATTTATTATCTTAAAAAATATGCTCTTAAAATGAATTTCTGTATTTCTCGATTTCTTGCGTTTTCATTTTTTAAACTAAAATAAAAATGTTGATTATCTGTTGAAAAGAGAGCCAAGAATTATTGTTAAGTTCAATTCCCTGAATTTCTGCAATGGCTTATTTAATTTTATTACACCTCTATATATATGAAAAATGAAGAACTAAAGAACATTTGAACTTGACATTTAGTTTATGAGAAGTCATAATCGTTTTCTTTCGATACAATGAGTATAAAAGTTTTATAAATTTAAACTTTGTCGCTTTACAAGGTATTTAATAAACATGCAGCATTTCATCTAACTTAAAAAATAATTTACCGTTTAGAATCAATATATAATCATCAGGTTCATGTTCTATTATAATTTATCTACGAGATTTTTTTAAGTTTGGCGATTTTCTTAGTGTATGAGAAAGGTATTTTACACTTATAATGGATTATTTGAAAAAAAGCTATCTGGTTCTTTAACATATAGTAAAATAATCTGAAAAAGTATCAGAATGAGTTTGATTTCTTATTAATCTTCAATTTAAAAATATGCGGATAAAAATGGCTTGGAGCAATTTTTTCTTTGTTGCATGAATTCATGCCTCAAGAATTTTTTAGAACTTATAAAACGGCGAGACAAAACGGTTTATAAAACTTTGCTTCTTCAATGAAAAGAGGCATCGATAGTACTCTGATTTGAAAATGTAATATTAAATATCAAATTTGTTTTTGCATTCCCACTTCATATTACTTCAGTATTTAGCATGAACATAATTCCTTTTAGTGCTTTAGGCCTCACTAATGTTATTAGAAAATAATCGTGATGTGTTCAGTAGTAATGCAGAAAGCAATTTTGGAAAGAAAAAGTTATTTGCAGCTTCCTTTTATTCGATAATAATTAAATTTTGATTTACCATATGCAAATTTTGAAATCTTAATTATTATTAATTAAGATGTAAATTAAATATACTGATTATAAAGTTACATAACGTAGCAATTATAAAATGAAAATTTATCAATAAAAATGTAGTTATCTTCATTGAAAGTATGATTCGAAACTGCTCAAAAAACTGCGACGCGAGAACAGAGTACAAACTACAACAGGCCACGCGAACGGATCGCGTCTGTCCGATCTCGCATCTTTGATGTTTACCGCCAGAAGTTGGGAAACCACAGATGCTCTTACAAATCTCCGAGTGACATCAAACCTACCTGTTCCCATGGCGGGAAGTAACGCGCACCGCAGACGAAATCTGTGGTTTATCTGATCGTGGGTCCGGGGCTTTAGGGTCGAGTTCAGGTGTTGTCTCCGTTTCCAGAGATACTTTACTGTTTTGAACATTGGCACGACTAGGTCGAGGCTCGAGCGTAGCTATGCTCTTCCTGCAGAACACCTCACTGAGCTTTACAAAGAAAGCTCACCCGGTAACTCTGTTTTGATCTGGTCAGCGGTATCGTCGCTAGTTCGAGTTCAGGTGTTGTCTCCTGCTCTGAGATACTTTACTGTTTGAACATTGGCACGACTAGGTCGAGACTCTGGCGTAGCCTTTTCTTCCTAAAAACACCTCTCTGAGCTTGCCATCAGAAATAAGTTCACTCAGGTAACTCTTGTTTCTGTCTGGCCCATCGGTATATCGCTAGGTTCGGCCACGCATCGTCGTGCCGTTATCTCCGTTCCGGATACTTCAATGTTTTGAACATTGGCACGATTAGGTCGAGACTCTGGCGTAGCCTTTTCTTCCTAAAACACCTCTCTGAGTTTGCCAACAGAAATAAGTTCACTCCGGGTAACTCTTGTTTCGTCTGGCCCATCGGTATCGCTAGGTTCGAGTTCAGGTGTTGTCTCCGTTCCTGCGATACTTTACTGTTTGGAACATTGGCACGACTAGGTCGAGACTCTGGCGTAGCCTTTTCTTCCTGACACATCTCACTGAGTTTGTCAACAGAAATAAGTTCTAATGGATAAATTAGGTGATCGGGTCGTGAGATTTCACCATTGGTGATTATTTTAACTCTATCGATACGGGACCGTCTCATACGTTCCTTCAAGCAAAAGACGATAGCTGTCCAAATGGCACTCTGAAATGTCCACCCCCTTTCGTTAAGTGTGATTGATTTCACAGCGGCGGCGCGGCGCGTGCTTTCTTCGTTCGAGTGGCTGGCCCAGATGTGTTTGGGGAAGAGGGGAGTTTTCTTACAAATCGGACAATAATGCTGTCATTGTGGTTTTTGAGGGGGAAAGTGAATTTCCCTTATATTTGATAGAGGAGCACGGATGTTCACGTATTTTGAGGTCCCTTAATCTCAATGACCTTAAGAATCAGAGTGTCAAATATATTGATAATATACAAAATATAATTGGAATTCTACTTTATTTTTATAAAACAGTGAGTGTCCTCCCCTCAGATTTTCCATAGGCAGCTGTGGCATAGTTTTAAGGTCTCGGGTTCGGACCCGAAGGACTCCAGGTTTCAAACACGATTACACATAAAGAGTGTCGTGTTTGCGGACCCGGGGCACGTTAAATCTAACATTGGTCAAACATCCGCCCTCTGGTGTGATGTGGAAGTTTGGAGAAAGGGGTGCCATCTTTATTGGCATTGGTCTCGGTATCAGACCAAACGCAATCCTAAACCTCCGATAGCTATAACTACTAGAGTCATATCATCGGTTTTAAAAGAGTACAAGGTGGATAAAGCACGAATACCACAACCAGAGCCGGCGCCACCTACATCCGAAAGCCCTAACCACTTTATTAAAAAAGGAAATTTGCAAAACAATTTACAATTTTCTGACCTAACTACACCGTGAAACCCCGATAACTATGAGTACTACAGAAATCTCATTGGTTTTAAATAGGCACAAGGTGGATGAATCACGAACAGGACGACCAGAGCCGGCTCCTCCCACAACCAAAAGCCCGAACCACTTCATTGAAAAACAAAATTTACAAAGCAATTTACAATTTCCAGAAATGTACAGAATTGAAAATGAAAAAATATCAATAATAAATGAATAATAAACTAAAAAAACTATCAAAGCAACATTATATATTCTGGGCATGGGGAAAGTTTATTTTTATGATGACTTTTATTATTAACAGCCAGGTGGCTAATATTCTTAGATCAATCTTATTAGGGTTTTCATGTTTGTGGTTGGTTTTCCTTTTTCTTTTAAAATCATGCTTTTCAGATGTACAGATCTCCTTTGTCTTTTGTTGGGAAATTTCGGGCTAAGAGAAGCTATATTTGGCATAATGCAAGCTTCTTACAGAACAATGTCCAAAATATTTTGGATCCATTTCGAATAAAGTCCTTAGCCCTTGATAAAGTGGACTAAAATGAATTCCTTGTTTGCTTAATTCGATTCCCTCCGAGTATAACTTAGTTTTTTGACTTTCTTTCAATAATATTAATTTCCATCAAAGCAACAACCTATCCATAAAAGCAGTTCAAGCAGTTCTCTCGGTTTAAGATGTGTTTCCACTAACACTTTTATTTAAAAAACAAGGATTCAGCGAATAAGTTATTTTTTCCACTATTCAGTTTGAAACATATTCAAATAACACTAGAATCATTAATTGTTGCCAGTAGAACACATGGTTTGCCACTCTGTATCACTTTTGAACAATTAGTTGTTACGACCAGAACCATTAGTCGCTAGCAATATAAATCACGCTTTAGAATTTATTTATTCCCACTAAAACCATTAGTCGTTGCCATTATGAATCACGCTTTAACAATTAGGTGTTGCCACTAGAACCATTGGTTGATGCTTCTAAGAATCTGGTAAGTTTCCCTGTAAGGCCTGATTTCAAAGATATTTTGCATTTAAAATATTTCAATAAGAACCAAATAATTAATTTGAATGCGTTAAATTCAATTAGAATAATTAAAACAGTGTGAAAAAAATTTATTAGCTACCCAAATATTGTGTTTCACAGTTATGGCACTAGGCCACATACCAATTTGATGACTCGTTAAAGATTTTTTTACAAATAAAACAAACCACATTCATCGTTCTTATCATTATTACCTGACTACGACTGTTGCCTTCTTTTGCTAAGTAAAGCTTTCTTGGCTATTTAATGAGTTCACTTACTGTCAGTGTATAGATTTTTCCTATAAAGATAATAACTTGCTTGAGAATGGGTTGATGAAATTTTCTCAAAGATTGCAAAAACAAAGCAAGAAAACTGGTCTGTGCAAATCTAGAAAAAAATAAACTAAAAATAGATTAAAAAAATAAATAAATAAAATAAATAAATAAAAATAAAAAAGTAAATAAAAAATAAAAAATATTAATTAAATAAATAATATTATAATATAATATTAAATTTTTTTCCATTCTAGAAAAATGGTCTTTTATTCATACAAAAAAATCCAAATGAATTTTGAGTCATTAGAAAATGTAACTCTCAAAATGTAAATTTGGAAATGCGGCAAATATTAATACTTGCGCCAAAAGTGAAGATGGTGAGAAATTGCAAAACACTGATCGCACCTAGAAGGAATTTACAACAGCAAACTCTATACATGAGGCACTTTTAACGTTTACCACATTTTTAAACATTGTCCATTTGACACTTTAAAGTGAAAAACTTGTGTCTGAACTTTTTTGACATTCACTTTGCTACCACATTTTATCTTAAAATCTGAATAAATTTTATACATTCCAATCGATATCATTCTTTGCATATGTGATTTTATAAAGATATGTGTATTTGCAAAATTCTAATTCATTCTAACCATCTTTTCGTGTGAAATTCCTGGAGTTTCGCTATTACAAAGCAGACCGTTCTAAGATTAGATATTTAAACACCAATATATTTGAATTCAAACTTGGCAGAATTTATAATTTAGGACCCTTTGTGGCCTGTTTATTCTCCGCAATTAATCACTGGCAAAAGTGATTTTCATTACTTGTCATCTCCACTTGAGGCGTTGCTTCGATCCTGTATGCGCACGAGTAAGCTGATTCGCCTAATAATTTATCCTGATTTAAAGCAATAAATTAGGCTTAACAACGCCAACTTCTTCAGGCGTGAGCGTTAACCAAACCATATATTATCGTGAAATGTGCATTTATCACTGTCTGTTAAGTTCTTTTTATGTTTAGATTTTTACATGATAGATTAGATGTAGAATTCAGTTGGGTTTCAGGAATTTTAATTCACTTTTTCAATGCCTGCCCAGAGCTAAACCAGAATTCTTGATTTTATTTAAAATCGCTAAAACTGTTTGTTCTTAATTTCCCTTTAAAAAAATTATAAAAATTATATTGCTTTCTGGCTTGACAGACTAGAAAATTTTCCTACTTTTCTAGTCATTCCACTTGTACTTGTAACGTTGAGACGGTCGGAAACATTTTTTGGCTTGTTATTTCATTGTATTTTTTGTTAGATTATCGAAAGTATTGTACTGTTCTTTACGATTCTTATTGTCAGGTGAGGAAAATCTATAAAGTTAAAGTGTTTTGGTTTACATAAGCCATGAGGTTTGACATACGTCACGGCGATACAAAATTTGCATGACCTTAGAGCCCCCCAGACCAGAATTCTGGATTCGCCACTGTTTCATTGTGAACGATGTAATAAAAATAATTTATAATTGAAATTTATTTGGTTTATTAGTTATCAGATGACAAGAATTTAAAATGTGATATATCCCAAGCGTGGTCTATATTGGCAACTAACAATATATTTATTTTTTATTAATGTAAACTAGGCAGGGATATTAAAAGATTTAATATAAGCAATTTACTACTGAGACTATTTTTAAAAAAACGGGAGAATGAAACTTTGAAATAACCTTTTAATACAGATGAATATAACTCTGGAGAAAGCGCTTTTTCTCCTTTTCGATTCATTGATAGATATTAACGAGATTCTTGCTAACTATTATATAGGTGTAACTATATCTAAGTGGTTAATGTATGTTCTCTGATTCTGAAACCCTCCGCTCTTTTGCGCATGCGCCAGCCAAAATTGATATCACCAAAATAGAGGTGAAGTGAAAAATTGAAGGATGGAGATGTTTACAATTTACTAGCGGGATTTAACAAAGAACTCCGGAAATGCGCTCATCTTACTCACTGCCTGTCACCACTTTCCGGAGTAAAATCGTCCAAAAGTGCTAGTCTTGGTATTTTAAAACGATCAGTACCTACTCTTATTTTCATTCATATCTGCATGGAGCGATACAGTACGATTAGAGGAAAAACGATTTCCCAGATAGCAATTTTAGTTTGTAGCAAAGTTGCAGCAATCTTGCTCCGCAAATCTGCAAACTTGCAACAAATTTGACACGACAAGAGTGCAAGCTTGAAACAAGTTAGCGCAAACGAGATAGTCACCACGCGTCAAATTCGACACAAGCTTGTCACGTCACACTCATTGCAAACTATAGCAAAAACAGAAGACGAACACAAATTCGGATTAGAACCCGCGACCTACTGCTTCCTAAACCTGACGCTCTAACCACTCGACCAGCTGGACTCTGAGAAGAGAAGATAGATTGCGCTGATACATCTTCAGCTATACGATTTATTTTAAACTGTTTTCTTGATTTCATTAATTTTTTTTAAATTTTGAGATGAGAATGTGATTTGAAGTCAAAGAGAGAGCGATTTTCGCTAATAACTACGTTTTGCTAGTAGAATAAATCATGAAATTAGAGTTCAAAAGTAATTACTTTTAAAATGGGACAAAATGTAATTTATTATTTTTCAACAAACATTGACTGTATTTTAGGTTTAATTTTGTTTATAAACGTTAAAATTTCAACATTAAGAAAAAGGCGATATAATTTTCTTTAAAGTGCGAGTTCGATATTTAGATGGAAAATGTTTCAAATTTTTTTAAAGAAAAGTTAGATTTTTCACAAATTATCATTGATTTATTGAATTATTAAAAAGAAGGACGGTCTAGGATATGCTATTAAAAATCGGATGTTTTTTGAAACAGAGACAAAGATTATTCTAAGTGTGCTATCATCTTTGCAGCAAACTTGTTTTGCAATCGTGATGCGAAATTCGTCATGACATCTTCACAGCAAACTTGTTTTGCAAGTGAGGGTGGCGATTCTGCCTCGTTACTTTGCAGCAGTTTCGCTACAACATCGACGCGTGAAATTTGCCATGACAAGATAATATCAAGTAAAAATCAAACTTGCTGCAAATGTACGTGCTATCTGGGTTAGTTCGGTGGCGTTAATGGAGTCTTATCTTTGAATTCTAGAATATTTGTACCAGCTTGTATACATAAAAATTTTTTACTGATGCAACATTCGTCACTGAAAGACCAGAAAATATTGAATATTCTTGTAGAACGCAGGTTTAGAGCATCTTATTGTTTTGTGTCAGTGTTTAGTTTAGAACCGGAGACCTTTGGGTCCCGAGTCGACCATCTTAACCACTAGACACAAGAAAATTCAGCTGTCCGGAGATGGATACTGACTTTTATACATCAGAATAGGATGGCGCAGCACGGTGCACTACAGTTTATAAAGATTACATTGAGCCACAGATGACGAATAATTTATAGAATTCCGAAACATTCGTTATGGATAATTCAAATGAAGGCAAATCCTACTTATGCTGGATAATTGATGGCTTCGAATGATATCTTCGAATGAGTGAAGTTTCTTTGCACTACTAAAGTTCATTTGTATGAACTTTCCTCGAGATGGTTAACATTAGATAATCGAATGGTAACAGTAAGTTTTAAATAACATCAATAACCCAGTCACACTTGCTATAATCCTGACAAATGTTACTCTTGATGGATAAATAATTCAAACTCAAGTTTATTTGTATGAACTTTCCTCGAGATGGTTATCATTGGAATATCGAATGGTAATAGTAAGTTTTAAATAACACAAATAACCCAGTCAGCCTCGCTATAATCCAGAAAAATATTACTCTTGATGGATAAATAATTCAAACTAAATTTCATTTGTATGAACTATCCTCGAGATGGTTATCATTGGAAAATCGAATGGTAATAGTAAGTTTTAAATAACACAAATAACCCAATCAGCCTCAATGTAATCCAGACAAATGTTACTCTTGATGGATAAATAATTCAAACTAATAAGTCCGAACGATACATATCATGGGAGGATCCATCAATTAACTAATTAGATATAAAAAAACTGAAATATTTTGGTCAATTATCTGCTACATACGACAATATTCCCTCTGACACGTCATTATGACCACTAAATTACTTACTAAGCAAAAGGCTTTTCAAAGTATATTCCGACTAGATGGTTAATAATATGATAGTAAAGAAAAGATAATTAATTCAAATAATATTATAGATTTAACCCTTCAACCGGCTGGAACGTAGAAAGTCGCTCTCTGATGACTATTCTAAAACCGGCTCCGTCGCAGAAATTCGCTCTTCGATAATTGCTCTAAAACCGGCTCCGACGTAGAAAGTTGCTCTCTGTTTATTACGCGAAAACCGGCTCCGACGTAAAAAATCGCTAGTGCTTTTCCCCTCGCTCATAATAAGCGAAGCGAGTCAGCTGCTTGTGAAGGTCGTTTTGTGGTTTTCACTGGCAATTAGAATTTGGGTGGTCCCCTTTGGGGGGGAACTTTTGAGGGAATAAACTTTTGAAGGAGAGGAATAACGTTATTCCTGAAGCCAAAGTTATCAGGATAGCTTTGTGATGGTGAACAGTAAACTTTATCATTGATTTAAATATTTGGATGTTTCACTGCAATTTTAATTTCGATCAAAAAACTAATGAAATTGTTAAAACTGGTGTAAATTTTCCTGAAAACAGGAAACTCTCTCATGTTTACAGCGATCATTAACAATTATTTGTTAATGGTTCACATGACAGGGTTTGAATTTTCTAAACTTGCTTGATGAAATATGAAAAAAAGTGCATATAAACTTTTAAAAGTGCTTTTGTTAAAGTGCAATAAAAACTAAAGACTAATTTTTTTCTATTTGCAAGTTTTTTTTAACTTTTCTTTTTTTCTAATTAATAAAAGCGCGGCAAATATTAATATAAATAAAAGTCATTGTATGTATGTTCCATATCTCCTTCTAAACCACTTGACAAACTTTGACAACTTATTATTTAAGACAAGAGGAAGATTACTGTCAACTTTTCAAAGAGCAAAAGTTACTTAAACATGCGAATAATTAATAACTGACCGAAATTTTGCCATTTTCCTGCATTAATTTCTGAACAATTTATCCCCCATGAGATATATTTTATTCCCTTTTTAAGTTCAAAATTTCTACCTCTCAGTGATACCAACTTTGTTTCTGTGGCAGTTTTCCTTGAAATTTTATTAATTTTTCAAAAGTTAATTAAAAAATAATTGAATAGATGCAGACCATTTTTAAATAAGCAAATTTATAGAAATTTCGTTTTTAGGCAACGGTGTAACTTCGAAATACTTAACCTTTATTTTTTACGCACAAAAAATTAAAAATTAAGCGAATTTTTGTCGTTTTCCGAAGATATCTTTCCAAAATATGAACTCACAAAAAATATTTTTACTCAATTTTTATGTTAAAAAAATTAGCTTTTCAGTGACACAAATTTCATTTCTGTTTAATTTATTTTATCACTTTTTAATAAATTTGTCAAGATTATAAATTACACACAATTTTCAATAATATTTTTTATTGTTAAATAACAAGAATACATACGAAGAACTGTTCTCAGAACTTATAAACTGAATTCTGAAAGAACACTAAAAGAAAAGTTTTAAAGAAGACAATTCACAGAGTTGATTAAAAAATTTTTATCAGGAACAACTATCGATTTAGTTTATTTTCATTCATTTTAATTATGAAAAATTTTCTATTTAAATTTTTGTCCCGAAACGTCTATTAAAACCTTTATAATCCCTTACCATTTGTGAAAAAATGAAGTACTTTTATAACAAATATTAATGCCTTATGGAGAAAATTAGCTACCGGCATTTTTAAAAATCGTCTGGTCTAATTGATATGGACGAGTTTTCTGGTTTCTTTACTTACATTAAAAACCTTGACTTTATCTGCTTGTATGTTCGACTTCCACTTTGAATATTCCACTGACTTAACATTACACCGGAGTTACGTAGTACAGGCAATTAAATGTAAACAAACAAAGCAGAAAACTCGCCCATTCGCATTTTAATTAAAACACCTTTAAGACGATAAAAGAATTTGTACATTACAGTATTTTATAATACAAAAGTATTTTTACCTTAAAATATTAGACTTGAAAGCATTTTAATCCCGAGCAACGCTGGGTATATCATCTAGTATCTTAACATAAATAAAAGTCATTGTGGTTATTTAAAACTCTAATTCCGAGGGAACTTTTTCCTCCCAGCCCCTTTAAAACCGAAGGTTTTAGAGAGGATGGTACATTGAAATGGACCCTTCCATTGTGCGAGGTCTTCATCCCACCATCACATTCCCCTCTATTCAAGGTAATAAAGCTGTCAGCGTACTACTTTGATTGATTTTCTCGCGGTTTTTCCTCGACGGTCGAAAGGCAACTTACAACTATCAGTTGTAATCGGCTTTCTTTCATAAAACAGTATTTCTTCGTTCCTTTGTCAAAAACTACAAACGAGATACTGAAAATTGTCATTGATAGCGTGCGAACATCTGTGCTTATTTCTAAATTCTTTCAACTTGCTCTCCAAATTGATGATCTCAGCAGTTGTATAGCAAACATATTGCATTATATTGGCGAAACAATCAATGTGCGGAAATCTTGGCTCTACGCGGGCATGGTTCTCGTCGAAACCCCCTCAATAATTTGCAATAAGCTTCAGAACTTTGTTCTGATTTTTTCGGTTTCGTTAATTTTGCAAATAAAAGAGCATACAGAAAAAAAAATTAAAGTTTTGACCTGGTAACTAATCCCATTTTCGAGAAATTGATTTTAAAAAAATTGATTTTTTTTCCCTTTGGGAAAATTTTTTTTTATTCCTCTATAAAACCATGGAAAAGAGGACTAGGACTATTGTTGCCTTAAGTTGGCCTTATTGAATATCGGAAAGAGTATTTTTATCAAATAAATTACCATAAAGTGGCAATTTGCTTACGCTACAAATTCTTAAACAGGTGGCGCCAAATTACTTTTTCCTAGTGCATTTTCCTCATCTTTTCTAAGAGAGCCTTGGTCGAAACCACACCCCCTGTGAGGGTTAAAATCGGATAACTGGTTTTCTAATGTCAAACTTTCTAAAAAACTTTTAACAGAGACTTAAAATAATTTGTGTCCATGTAATTCCTTTAAATAAACGGAGATTACTCAAATAACTTTTACTAAATAAGAAGCGAGAAATTAAGACTTGGAGATTTGGTTTTCAATCTGACGCTAAATGTATTTCATAATTATTTACAATGCATTTTTCAGTTTCTATACAAAGTGACAGGCTATAACAAACAAAAAAGGGGAAATTGTTAGATTTTATGATATGACAAACAGGTTCTAAATTCGGTATGCTGGAAAAATGATGTCTCAAGAAATACCTGTCATCGGATTATGTTTTATACTTTTGCACTATTCAAAACACCTCTTTAATTAATCCCTTGTAATTTTTAAACGCAAAAATATGGCTAAGGATATAAAAGAATTTATGCCATCGAAAATCTCCGTTGGATACTTATTATAATACAGATTATATGCAGTGCTGCCCAATGCCCACCTTCCAGTGGAAATAAAAAAAGAGAACTTTATTTTTAGAATCAACGGCACAGGACCAAAAAATAACAAGAAAAATTATGGGAGAAGCAGGTACGAAACTAATCAAAAATATTGTCAAAATTGCTATAATTGGGCCTGTGATGAGCATTTAAATGAAGTATAGGTAAATTGCTATGATTTTTCATTACTTATTAGTAATTTTTATGAAAATATTTAAAATAGTCACCTAAACTTATTTTTTCACTTTTTTGAATTTCTCAGCTGTTTATTATTTAACTTTTAACTGATATATTTTTTCTCGGAAAAAAATATTGATAGAAAACAAAAGAAAAACAGGGATATAATATGTTCCGCCAGGTACATCAACTAGTTTTACTGAAATTCGCATCAAGTCTATAAATAAAATAAGAACCTGATATTGGAAATATTTAAACGTTAAAACAGAAAATATTAATTTTGATCAAAAAGAAGTTAAGCATGTACTCGGAATATTTAGCATATTTTCTTATTTTAGTGTTAAATTTAGTTTAAAAATCTTATTATCTCGCATCTTCCTTGATTATTTGGAAAGAATTTTTTTTCAAACGCAATATATGGTGTTTTATCTACCATTGACAGAAGACTATTTTCTCAATATCTTAAAAGCTTAAAAATGAAATGAAAAACACGAATCTTCTTGAAGCAGAAAATTATACAAACTTTTTATTTAATTATTGGGGACAACAAATTCATTTTACATTCTCTAACTGAATGCAGAATTTGTATTATTATCGTATTATTAAGTAATAAAATTATATTATATTTTAATCAGAGGCAGATACAAAATATGTTAGTAAAAACTTAATACTAAAAAAAATGAAAGAAACTGAAGTAAAATTCTTTGATTGAAAGCATAATGAATTATTGTTTTCGAAATGCATTTAGATGAGTGATATTTCTCTAAATCATTTATGAAACAAATTTTCTCTATATTTATTAAAAATAAGAATATGAAAAACTCTACTCTCTCTAAAAGCTTCCGACTGAAACGGAATCGTTTTCAAACCGACGAGTAAGTTCTTAGTTGAAAAGCCACAAGACAACAATTACTATCAGTAGACTGATTTATGAGTTTGAATGGTCCTACCCCTCTTGTTATGCCACGGGGCAGTGGGGAAGGTGATACCCTGCTGTTATACGGAACAATAGGCAGAGGGGGAAGGAAAACTCGCTCTGCCGTTCTTCACGCCGTCTGTGAATAAATCTCGGAGCAATTTGCGTACACCATCTAGCTACAGAGGGTCCGTTTTCAAAGCATTCAGCTGAAATATTTGAGCCGTTCAAAGGGTTAAACAAAACAGACAGTAAATGTGAAAAAAAATCTATATTATGGGCAAAAGATTTTTAAATTATATTTTCACAGTCACAAAACCGGAATTGCTTCTAAACATATTTTCCTATACTTTTCATACAATTTGACCATGACAAAAATTTTAAAATTATAATTTCA